>JALLPA010000280.1:0-16938 GCA_036939895.1 Thalassiosira exigua
TTTGAGCTTCGTCTCTGACCTTGATTTCAAGTCTTCCGGTGAACGCAGCAAACATGTGCTCCATTTTGTACTGCGTGGCTGACATTCATCTCAGCCACAAAAACGTATAAATTTCAAGCAATTTTAAATTCCGGAACGCACTTTTTCAGGGATAAAAGTCAGCCTTAGCCTTAGCAAGTTGTTTTGTATGCCGAGACTGAGATCTTGCAAAACCGAGCGGCTGGCTGGAATTTTTTGAGGAGGTACTTATGGCGAGTAGAAAATATATACCCGTAAATATTAATTTCTATCACAAAAGTACACAACTTACATAACTATTCTCATGTACCATAAAGGAAGAAAGCAACATGCGACCATGGCGCTGCACCAGCAGCCGCCTCGTGTGTGCCACAAGATTGCCATCAGTTGCAATGCATGCGTGTTCCTCCGCTCCCAGCAACGGTTAGTTGTGCCACATACACAGATATACCGGCGGCCGGTAAAATGGCAAGCCGTGAAGCAGCTTGTTTTGATGCCACCAGAGTGACACACTGAGTATGTAGTTCTAGAGACTGATACGGTTTTAGAGATTGATAACCCAAAATATGTTGATATCCAAAGTGCCAGGCTATAGTTCAATAACTGCTTGCATCCAATCGTATCCAACTTTTAATTGTACCCAACTTTTAATTTCAGCAACAAGATATTAAATTAAATTAAGATAAAATCAACGGACAAACGACCAGCTGTGCCAGCAGCACAAAATCTAACATCTGTTGAAAAGTTCTAGGAGTTGTCTTTCAAATCTCTAGACTTTATCCCTGTCTTGAAGTGCCAAGACGAAATAGCTAACTGTGGACAGCCCTGCATTATGTAGCTGACTTCAGTAATTAAAATTCATAACTCGTACCATTGACCGCGAACTTCTTGGCTGAGTGCACCGCATAATATGTAATGAATTCTTGCATCCCTATTGCTGCTATCGGTTCTTGTATGAGACCAACCATTAAACAAGGGTGACGAGTGATTATGTCACCATCATGTTCTAGCTTTTGGCTTGTGGGCTCGCTCGGTGGACACCACACACAAATATCTCAAGAAAGACAAAAAAAACTGATACGTGGATGAAACCAATAATGACAGGAAAAATTATCATGACGAACGAAGCTTGTCAATCAAGAAGTGGAGCTCTTTGGTTGAAGTAAATCGAGCTTCGTTGTAATGTTTTTAATCTACGTAGGAAAAAGCGTTGAACAAAACCGAACGAACAGTTTTCAAATCTAAAATGAATTTTCACGAAGCTTAAAATGTGTCTCACCGCGGTCCCATAACGTTTCACATGAAAAAGGCACGGGGGGCGGGGGGGGGGGGGCGCATCCCACTGCCATTTTGTCCGAACGCAGACGCTGGACATTTATTTCGTCCGATTTCCGCCGCCACAACCGTGGGTAGGGGGCATACTTTGGGGTTGTGGGGGGCGGGCGCGTCTCTCATGCATCTCGGTATTACTTATTGCAGCTATTACTGTAGGCCCCTAGAGGTACAAAATGCTAAATGCCCCCTAAATATTTTATTTCACTATCCTGCGCACGGAGGACCGTGGCCCGTGGCCCTTGCGTCGCGTGGCCCGTGCCATGGCGAAACTTCATTGGGCCATGTGTGACTTCTTTGTATTGACCAACATAACAATGATGCCCCCCACGCCCCCCCTGGCCCGCCTCCGACCTCATAGCCGCCGGGCCGCCGCGACGTCGGACGCCCGCAAAGCCTCCCTCTGATCTTCGCACATCGGTTTCATCCGTTGCCGCGCGCGGCGCGCGTTCGGCGTGGGATTCGTTCCTCGGTCTTCGGGCGGGACTCCCGGCGCCAACGGAACGGGGAGGAGGACGACCGACGATTGCGGGAGGTCGACGCCCTCGATCGCGCGGGGGAACCATGCGGGCGATGAAGTCCGGCCGCGACTCCGAGGAGTCGGACACGCTCATCTGCGGCTTCGGGCCGCGGGGCGGGCGGCGCGACTCGGCCTACTCCGCCGCGACCGCCGAGTCGACCGGGGAAATCCTCGACGGCCTCGACGGCCTCAACCCCAACTTCGCCCCGGGCAACTGCGAGGGCAACGGCGGTCCCTCCCCCGGTCCCGTCGGCGCGGGGGACGTCGGCGGCAGGGACGGGGAGAAGGATATGAAGTCGAGCCTCATCTGCGGGTTCGGGTTCGCCGACGACAAATCCTACGGCTCGGACGCGTCGGGGGACGTGCTCGGGGCGATGGGCAAGCTGCTGGGCGACGACGACGACGCGCCGCAAGACGTCAAGGAGGCCCTCCTGGCGATGGGATCGTCCGCGGGCGTGCCCGCGGAAAACGGGGAGATCGTATCCACCGAGAGAGGGGAAGGTAAGCATTGCCAAACGGAAAAATGGCTAGACTTGTGAGGGTGTGTGTGCGCGCGCGTCTTGGCCTCCAGATAGGAAGAGGCAGGGACCCATTAATGATTTTGACGAGGCAGGAACCCCGGGTAACACATCACTCCTCACCTCATCACGGCCACATTGCCACACCCCTGATGGGCCTCCGGGCGAGCCCCTCAAATGTCCCCTAATGAGAACCCTACTTGTGATGGCAAACTATAACTCAGGAGATAGGACTTGGCGAAATTATCGAAAGGAGCTAAGCGAGTTGTGATGATTTGATGCGAGTTCTCAGCTCCCCAGTATTTTTGAGATGCATCGGAACATTTTGTTCGGAGAAAATGTTGTGCTCTAACGACCGTCGCTTCCGAACATTTCCCCCAGATGTGTATATGGTTTCTATCCCCACAAAAACTTCAGACGACGAGAAGGATACCTCCAAGCCCAAGGGGCGCGGCATTCCGCGAATGGACAGCAGCAAGAGCATGAGCTCGGACGGCGACGAGAGCATTCTGTCGGAGGACGCGGTGGTCCTGATGGTGAGCATGTTGGAAGAGTCGGAGTGGGAGGGGGGCGAAAAGGACAAGGGAAAAAAGAAGAAATCCCGAGAGGAAGAGGTGTGCGGCCGGGTCTTCAAGAGGCAGAGCCTGACCGATTACGAATCGATTCCCACCGAGCTGGAGATCGACAACAGCGCCCTCGATCAATCTTTGACGCCGGCGTCCGGCAACCTCGATCCGGGCAAGATGGGAAACAATGCTTCAACCGCTAAGGATCGTGATTCGAGACGAGGTCTCTCCGAAGTCCCCTTGAAGGAGGGAACGAAATCTCAGACGAACCCATCCGACGCGTACGCAGGAATTTACAAACCCAAACCGAACCTCAAGGCCTCGAAGCCGATCAACAACGGCGCGGAGTACGTCGAAGGGGGGGAGGGGGGGAGCGCAGAGACGACGACATCGGAGGGAGGGAGCGCCCCCGGCAAGCAGCCCGCGGTCTCGTTCGCGACAGGGTTCGACCAGGACCAGACGCACCGGCGCCGGTCCAGCGGGGCGGAGTACCAGAACACCCTGGAATACCTCGACGTGATCCAGGAGGACGGCGACGACGACTCGTCGACGGCGGTGGGGGCCGTTTCTAAGGCTTCTGTGGCGTCGCACGCGTCCGATTCGAAGGCGTCCGACGCCGACGAGGCCTCGTCGTCGGCAGCGTCGAGGAGCGGGGGCCGATCCTACGATTCGACGTCGAGCCTCCCGAAGCTGATGGGGGAGCACGCGCGGTCCATGGCGAAGCAGCTGAGCGCGCGGGTGCTGGACGTAGGGGGGAAGGAAGCGCAGCCCACGAAGGAAAGAACGGCCCCCAAGAGGAGCATCGCCCGCACGGCGAGCTCGAAGCGGAGGCTGAAGGAGGAGGGACGGCTCGCCATCGTCAGCCGGAACAAGGAGACTGAGTACGTGAAGGTGATCGTGCCGAAGCCCGAGTCGGTGAAAACACTGATCCACGACGCGATCTCGAAGAACATCTTGTTCAAGGCGTGCTCGAGCGAGGAGCTCGACGAGCTGATCGAGGTGTTCGCGCCCAGCGAGGCGTCGGCGGGGTCGACGGTCATACGACAGGGAGACGAGGGCGACGCGTTTTACGTGATGGAGCGGGGCACAATCGACGTGTACGAGGAGGAAACGCACAAGGCGACCCTCTACGCAGGAACGTCGTTCGGCGAGATCGCGCTCCTGTACGGCTGCCCTCGCTCGGCGACGCTGCGGACGCGGTATTCGTGCAAGTTGTGGGGCATAAGCCGTACCGCGTTCCGAGCCATCACGAGCCAGTTCAAAGAACGCCGGATGGAAGCCAAGGTCAACTTTTTGAGAAAGGTAATGCGAATCAACAATCACACCCATCTCGCAACTTGCATTGAATTCTCACCACACAACTTCTTGTCGTCAGGTCAAAATCAAAGACAAAACTTTCAACGACGTGCTGAGCGAATCTGAACTCAACACGTTGGCCTTGGCCACCATCAACGAGTCGTACGAAGCAGGTCAATTCATCGTTCGGGAGGGAGAACCCGGCGACATATTTTACATGATCGATTCGGGGAGCGTCGATGTGTTCATCAAAGCGAAGGGGGACACGCCGGTCGTGACCCTGACGGGGGGCCAATCCTTCGGCGAGCTGGCGCTGCTGTCGAACGACGTCCGGACGGCGTCGTGCGTTGCCAAGACGGACGTCCAGTGCCACATCCTGATGAGGAAAGACTTCAATCTGCTTCTCGGCGACCTTCAGTCGCTGATGGATGGCGGAGATTACAGGAAGAGGGAGGCAAAGTTTGTTCCCCCGACGAAGAAAGCTTCGACGAAATCTTTTAAGTGAGTCCTTGTGGCACCGTACAATTTGTGCATGTGTAAACCATTGGCGCCCCTCACTTGATTCCCTCGCGCATTCTGTTTTAGGGTGAATCTTTCTGATCTTGAGGTGTTGAAAGTACTCGGGATCGGAGCGTTCGGACGTGTCAGACTGGCAAAGTTGAAACGCCCTATCAACGGGCTCAAGAACGATGGATTTTTTGCGCTAAAGTGCATATCCAAACAGTCTCTGAAGGATAACGGGCTCGACTCGCACATCATGAACGAGAAGGCCATCATGTCGGACCTGGATCACCCCTTCATCAATCGTTATTATTGCGACATGGAAGACAAAAAATACCTCTACTTCCTTCTAGAGGCGCTGCCCGGAGGGGAGTTGTGCAAACGGCTTCGGGAAGAAAAGCAGTTCCCCGAAGCCTGGGCGATGTTCTACTCTGCCTCTGTTCTTTTTGCTTTTTGTCACATGCATGCGAAAAAAATCGCTTATCGCGATCTAAAGCCAGAAAATCTTGTGATGGATAAGATTGGTTACGTCAAGGTGGTTGATTTTGGACTTGCCAAGGTATGTCTGGTCTCTCTTAGTCTGATCGATGCCTTTCGTAATAGCCAAGTGTCATAATTCCTCGCTTTGATTCGAAACGCTAATGTTAAAGGTTATCGATGGAGGTAAAACCTGGACCTTGTGCGGAACTCCAGCTTACCTCGCACCTGAAATTGTGCTTAACGACGGGCACGATTGGGCAGTCGATTATTGGGCTGTAAGTTCTCTAGATTTGCACGAGGTAATTTTTTTTTGTATTGTACGCCAATACCCGCCATCCTTCCTGTTCACAGCTTGGGGTATTCCTCTTTGAGATGACATCGGGGAAAGAACCGTTTGCCGCAAAGAATCCTATGGAAGTGTACAAACAGATTGTTTCGGGGCACGTTGACATTCCTGGCTATTTCTCGCCCAACCTGGAAGACTTGATTTTGAAGCTATTGAACATATCTAAATCAAAGAGGCTAGGGCGGACAATGGGTGGCGGCGGCGCAGTAATGCAACATCGATGGTACTCCGATTTTGATTGGGATGCTTATTTGGAGAAACGGCTTGATGTCCCTCTTCAGCCGAAAACAAATGAAACCCTGAGCGAAGATTCAGTGGTAAGAAATTTCATCCATATGGTGCTCTTGCGTTTGGGGATGCACGTCTCATCGTTTGTTTTCCCACGGAAATGCAGACCTCTGAGTCTAGGGACTCATCTCTACCATTGGCCAATGGTAGGGGCTCGAAATCGACGAAACCTCATGGCAATGACAGCCGGGCTAAACCGCCACGGATGACGTATTCACTGGGCCAGGGAAATCGGCATCACCAGAAGCTTCTTGAAATGATGGACAACAGCTGTGGTGACAACAACGAATCAGAACAACAAGTGGATAATGTACGAATGACTATGATGCGAGTCATAAAGCAGCATGAGCGCTGGTCAAAAACATCTCACGAATCGTCCACCAACTCATCAGCGAGAAACACTTCACTTGGTATAGGGCCGAAATTTCCCACACGAGGTAGTCAGGCTACAGACGGTGGGGCAACAGTCGCATCAGGCTTTGGTGACAATTTAGATGCATTTTTGCGCCTACAGTTGATGCATTTGTCACTGGCATCGAAACGTCTTTCTCAAACCACCGAGAGGGATCGCGCTTTCGGGCAATTTTCGCTTCTCTCGGTCTGCACCTCCTCCATTATAAGCGAGAAGTCCGAGGTGCGAGATTGCGGCCAACGGTTTCTGGACCCCTTTGTTACGAAAAAAATTGGCCTGGACGACCAGTTTCCAACTGCACTCTCTGAGTCCGATATAGATGCTCAGGCCCTTGCCGCATTTTGCTTTCCAAATGGGCTCAGAATCCGACTCGTGCCACGAGCTGCCGAAGAAGGTGCGAAGAAACTTGGTTGGTTAGGAGAAAATGGCGATAGTTATCAATTGCAAGGGGTAAGTGCTGAGGCATGACAACTGAAATGATTTTGGCTAATCCAACCTAAACAACCTTTCATCTTTTTTTGTGCAAAGTTCACTGACGTTGCGGGTTCTCTCAGCCATGGTTGCGCGATCACTATAAGAGAAGAAGTGACCCACACTGATTCCTCTAAGTTTTCATCAGTAATAACCTTTCACAGACGAAGACGTTTATCCGCAACAGCAATAGTACGATGGTGGCGCAAGCAACTTGAGAAGCTAAGGTTAATGAACTTTGGTCAAATGAATTCGAGCCGTAGTTTTGGTTCCCGACCCAGACCCAAGGCCAAACGGGCAAATAGCATGGTAGAAAAATGGGGTAGGAAGGGCAGCGCTGAAGATTCCAAGAGTCTTCAACGCCAATCAGAAACAGGTGCAGGTCTTCGTGCTGCCATGAGCAAAGTTATGTCGATAAATAGCTCGCGGAGGGAGAGGTTCAAAACTCATTCCATGGGAGATTTGACCTTTGATTCAAGTGATACTGACGATGATTCGCTATCAAAGGGAGATTACGCCTGCCAATATCCAGAGCGCATTCGCCAGCTTGGCATAGAGGCATATCAAGCAATGAAAGATGCTGAAGAGGAAGGAGATATTTGCATCGTTGAGAAGAGCTATGTCTTGACAGGAACGATGCTCAAAGATCAGAGCCTGTTTTTCAGCGCTCTTCAGAATCTTATCAACATGGAAAGAAAGGTTAGCATTCGATATTGTCGCATTAATTTCCATCCCCCTCATGCCAACAAATTCTGACCATTATCACCCTCAATTCATAGTTCAATGATAAAGCCACGAAAATGACCAAAAGAGGCTCTATGCTCAATGATAGAAATGAAGGAGCCAATTACTCCTTGGATCCTGAGAACAGACGAACAGTTCTTTCAGCATTGCAGTCAAAGCTTTCATTGACACCATTGCAGCGACGAATCGCGTACCCGCGCGGTGAAATGGCTCACATCAACAATCCACAACGTCGCTTTGTTATGGATCTGTCGATCATGGGCTTCAATAAAATATCACTCCCACTCCCACTTCCAGAGGTGTCTGGTCAATGGGGCCTTTGCACCCTGTTCCTGCGCATCAAAGACTCGGGACTCATCATTCTCCTTAAGCTGTTACTCCTCGAGCGATCCGTTCTGGTTGTTGGTGAAACTGCGGAGGAGGTGACGGCGTGCTCCACCGCATTGTTGGAGCTAATGGATCCTTACAAATGGGCATCTGCATTTATGCCCCTTCTTCCTAGGGATATGCTGGATTTTGTGAGCTCGCCAGTTCCATTCATTGCAGGCATGATTGTAGAAGGCAAACAACACCTGCATAGCATCATTCATGACCACGGCGTGAAAGATGCAATGTTGCATGGCCTGAGCATTGTCAACTTAGTCTCTGGCAAGCTCATTGTTACGAGAGAGCAAGGAACATCAGACATGCTGAGGAGATCATTTCAGACTATGTGAGTACCATAATGAGTTGCTCATCTAATGTTCTAATGTACCGCTTCTTACTTTTTGTCAAAAATACAGACCCGAACTGTCCTTGTACCAAAAGCGCCTCGAGGAGTATTGCAAGTCACCATCTTCAAGTCTCCGTTCCTTTCGATCTTTTTTCCAACATGGTGTGACGCGAAGGGAAAGTCTAACCTTGCTCAAAATCAAACAGGTGATAAAGAAGCACATGGCTCAATTCACCATGGGATTGAGTGACAAGCCTGACGCTTGGCAGCAATATGGAGAATTCAATGAGGCCACGGGGACATTTGATTTTTGTCCGGATCGTTTCATCCAACCCTTGAAAGACCGGATGATATTCCAGATTCAGTTTCAGGAAATGATGGCTCACACGCAGTTATTTGTTGGCTACGTCGAAGAGCTGCAAAATGCTCATGAGAAGCGAAGTAACCTTTTTTCGGGGCTCGCCGCTCAATTCATAGCGCGATGGGTCGAGGTGCACTGGCGCGCGAAAAAGGATAACTTGAGTCCGTGAGAGTGGCTATTTGTGGACGCTAAAACGCAGTTCGGGTGGGTTGACTATGGAGCAAAGTGGACACAATTCCACTCTAGAGAGCAAATGTATCTGCACGGTAAACTACCGAGTTACAGAGCTGTTCTGTTTTTTGGATCGCTTGGATGGCAGCGCAAAAGATGCGTCCTCTCTGGCCCAGCGAACTGGAAACAGCCCATGCTCTTGGCTGGCAAGCGGGGCTCTGTCTCTCTGTCCCATCGCGTGTTACCCAGGAAGTCTCCTGTATTAACACATGATCGCNCCCTCTCTTTCTCTAGATAGGGAACCGTGCGTTTTTAGTGAAATCTCTATCAACGGCTCGAGGAAAATTCTGCCGCGTGAAAACAGACCGAAACGGGTGAAAAATCGGAGTTGAGGTTTGTATCGGCGCGACTTGTAATACGCGCAATGTGAAATTTTGGGCATTTTGGTATGCATGCATGCCAAAAAAAGGGGTTGCTTCCGGGCATGAAAAATACGCGATCCGTGAATGCACACATACATTGAAGGTATGTACACAAACTCCGATGGGAGAAATAACATAGTCCGGGTACGTTTTTACCGCTAAAACAGAATAATTTCGTAAATGATGTATGAAATTGGTTTCCTGATGTAAAACACTGATCTCACTCTGCAGCACAGGCACTCTCTTATTGAAGAAACAAAGGAGGAGCTTGTCGGCACCACTGTAGTTGTCAAAGCAAAGTAAAAGCCCACCGGTGCCATCAATAGAGATGTCAATGCGGCGTAGCCTTTGAAGGATTCTGCAAGTCCTGTCAAATAAGTTAAGATGAAGGTTGGGTCCTTTGGCCCCATTGGAGTGAAAGGAGAACTCACCGTATACTTTAAGTGGGAAATGATCCCAGCCATTCAACAAACCTTACAAGAATTTATACCAAACTCGACGGCACTGTTAGGGACAGAAGCCTATTTTGATGGAGGTAAAAATAGACGAGCATGGTAGAATTTCGAGTGCAATGGACAAGCTTGTCACTTGTTGCTGTCACATGTGCAACGGGGTGAGCCCATTGTTGCTGGAGCTGTCATGAGATCGATATGTGGACGCCAGGTTCGCAGTGGAATGGCTCATCGTTGTCAAGGCGGCATGAGCCTAGGTGTTAGCTATGCCTGCCAATACCATGGGTGTCATCAGACGACAGCAGAGCCCCCGGATATTGTCGGATAAACACATAGGACCGCAGACATCATCCGTGATCACTAGTGAATATACCCAGTGATAAGGTGCTGGTGTGGGGCAGAGGAGCCCCGAAGGCAGCAGAGTCTGCCACCCCCTGGGAAAAGCATCGAGAAAATGGAACCCCTCATTCTTCCCGAGAGGATGGGGGAAGAGACAAAAAGAAGGGATGAGATGTGAGTAGGGTAGTCCCTGGCATGAAAACCACTTTCTAAGTAGCCTTATGACATCCTCTTAGGTCCTCTCGGGTATCTTTGCTTCATGGAATTCCAAACAAGATTATTACTGTGAAGAAATGGATCGACCAGTTATTAGGTGGGGCATGTTCACAAGAATACAAAAGCAGATAAAATCGGGCCCAAGTGTTCTTTAGCAAATATAGTGTCAGCTAATTATTCCCTTTTAAAGGCTGTGGGCCTGTGGAACTGTTTTCTACCAGGTAGGCAGGAAACACAACTCCGTCCATCAAGACCCATCAGGCACAATTGAGCGGATCAAAAGAAAGGAACACGTGAAAATAATTGAACCCCAAGGAATAAGTTGCTCTAATCTTCCATTTTCTCCCCTCGAGACCCCCTCGTAGTAACCTTCTCCTTTGCCACCCTCCTTGTCGCAATCCGTTCGCGAGCGCTGTCCAAGACATTTTGCATGACCTCCTCCCTCTTCGCAACGGCTGGCGCCAACAGCTCCGCGTGCTTCTCTATTTCGACGCGAGCCTGGGAAACCTTCTCTGCCTTGGCGTCCTTCATCCTATTGGCGTGGAAGCGCTCCTCCCTCCGCTCCTTGATGCTCTGCACCCGCTGCATGGCCATGATCGTTTTCCCCATCAAGTCGCGATCGTATTTCACCGGCCGGTTCCGTCGCTTCTCGAACTCGAAAGTGGAGTCGACGGCGAGTTCCTTCCCGCGCGTTTTACGGTACGCCTTCGTCCAGGCCACCTTGCGCGGGTTGCGCTTTTTGTTGAAATTCCGATGACATTTCGACCGACAGAAGCGGAACGCTTTGGAGTCGTTGCGAACGAACATTATCCCATGACCCGGGTAACAGGGGGAGGAGCAGAAGTAACACTTTTCGATGCGCATCTTGGGTATTGTCTGTGTTCGTCGCGGTGGCTATTTCTTTTGTCAAGCTCCAACACCAAAGCGTTGCGCTTTTATTGGTTTGCCGTTGACCAGAGTGGCCGTTCCGATCCCTCTCTAGCGGGGCGAAAGTTGTTGCCACCACTGCACTATGTAGATAACGATCGCGGCGGCGTCGAGTCGGCGGACAAAAGAATATGAAAAAGACGACCTTGGCTTGGCGACCAACCCGCCAAGGAGGAAATTCGCCAAATATTTGAAATAGCGAATACTTATTAGAATATTTCCTGATTTGATATGATTCTATGTAACCTCTATCATGTTTGTATTTCTGTTGGCGATAAGAATGAATGGCTGTGGAAGATGGAGGAGAATCGAGCGGCGGAGAGCGGAGAGCCGTCGTAGCCGTCGTCGTCCGTCGGTGCGCGCGGTGCTTGAATTCCGTTGATTCACAACCACAACAGACCACAACATTCTCACCTGGCCCAGCACCGACCGATCGGGCCATCACCAGGGCATACAGCTAGGCCGCCCAACGACGACGCACGGTACGGACGCCCGGGGCCAAGTCGCCAGAGCCAACAGGCCGGCGGGCTGGCTGCCAGGGGGGAAGAAATGATAGCGAAGGGTGCGATGTCCTCCTGCCGCCCTCCCTTGCCTTTTCTTTGATACCGGAGTTTCTAGTTGATGACAGCAGCTGCCCAGTAGACCATTAGATAAGTAGTGGCGATGCCATCCCAAAACGCTGTTGTGCTACCGGCGGATTGCGGCCAACATATCGACTTTGGCATCCTATGTCATCGAAATTACGCCTATCGCATATCCGAAGCTTTGATTCAGGCGAGCTCAGACGAGAAATGGTCGAGACTCGGAGCAATTGGTCATCACAACGACGCATCATTGCCGAGGGAAAGTAACAAATGCACGATTATTCCAACGCCAGAAGAAAAGGGCAGGCGGAAAGATCGCATTGGTTATACTTTGCTTGTAATCACTGGAACAACCCAATCCCCAGCCAGGTTGCCACCCATGGCAAGAAAGCACATTTCGTGGGCAGCTAGATTGACTCATCAGGTGACGTTAGACGATGTCATTGGATGCGATGGAGTTGAAGAAAGCTGTGCAAATGAAAGCAACAACTTTCATGCAACAATAAGATCGATCACGCGTGATATCTGGTCAGAGCTCACACAATTCTTCGACTCTGAAAATGATTTCCTCCGAATAGACGTCCATCCTAAGCTGTTTGATACTGAATTTCGCGCATGTTTCAACGATGAAATGGGTGGAAAAGTTCGTCTTGCGTGTTCTGCATCCAAAGTGTCACATGTTGTGGCAGTGGTTATACAAACAGCGGCTACTTCATGCTCGACATCATCCTTGGTGCAAAACATCTACTGGGGCATCTCCAAAAGCAATGAATATTTCCTTGAGTTGAACCAAAGACTAAATGATCATGCCACGGGTGAAGTCATTCTAGATCCCACTGACCCAAAGACGGGCCTGGATAAAGGAACCAATGTGCTGTGGGATGCCCCTGTTTCAAGAGCCTACTACAAGTTAGCGCAAGTATTTGATGATATCAATTGCATTCAAATGGCAGCATCAGTTCATAACAGCAGAACAACTTTGGAAATATGCACAGAATCACTGTCGCATGGCTCCGGCTTGGATATTGGAGCTTCCCCAGGTGGGTGGACACAGGTTCTACACAATACGCTGGGCATGTCATCTGTCGTGGCAGTAGACCCAGGCTTGTTGGCCCAACGGGTGCAGCTGTTACGAGGTGTGCACCATATCTGCGCTGAGATTTCCTCAGAAGAAGCAGTTGCGGCTCTTGCAAAGCATGCCCCATATTCAGTGATTGTTTGTGATGCTAGCATAAGCAATGCCAATGAGCTGCTAGTAAAAATGGCGGAAACGTTGGAAAAGGCTTCATCCATGTTGCGGGATAATCAGAATGTCATTGCGTGGCCACTCTGCCTTGTTGTGACACTTAAACTTCCGTACAAGACAAGCGAAAGTATAGATAGGAATTTGAAGAAGGTGAATAGCTTCATACCAGAGTATTTGACACGTATAGCTTTGCTTGACACGTGTACAAAAGATAGCAGCACTGTTGAAGTGGATGTTAAGTACAGGATTTGTCATTTGTTTGCAAATTCAATATCAGAACGGACGTTGGTAGCAATATTCCAAGCAAAGTAAATAAATTTTAAAATGGCAGGGTGTAATAGTGCCAAACAAGTTCAAATTGTGCATAACTGAAAACTTTTTTCAACGCCTCATCATAGGCCCAGCATGGACCCCATCCTCAGGGTTAGTTTACTTTGATACTTCATTTGCCAATTTTTGTTATGTTACTCACACCACTTTGGTGCTCAAAATAAGACAAAAAATCAGCGAAACTGGAATTCTAGAATGAACTTATGAAAAGAGTTATGAACAACCTCCCATCCTACTCTTCCTCGCTCGCTGCCTTCCTCGCCTGAAAATAACGCACCCTCCAGCTATTTCTCATGTTGGTCACGTTCCTACCGTCACGCTTCAGTTGCACAGGATCGTAGAGCAGTTTTATAGCGATACGCACGCACCCATTGATGTCACGATCCGCCAGTTGGATTCGACGCTCCTCGCAATATTTGCATGGGCAGCCTATCAACCCGAAAACATACTTGCGAATGTCGTCGGTTAGCCAGCGGTAGCATGACACTGTTAAGTTTCCACATTTGTAGGACATGACGCTAGTCCTGAAATCCGAAACCTTCACGACTACCGCACGACCACGTATGACTTTTTGCACTGTTTTGGTGGGCGCGCTCTTGGTGCCCCTCATCGTCGAGCTCACGCTGGCGCCTCCCATGAAGACCAAAGGCTTCTCTCCTTCAGCAAGAAACGGATGCTGTAGGGCATTGCCCATCTCAGAAAAGTAGGTCTGTGTCCGCATGTAATCGTCGAAGTCGATTCTTCGGTGGCGCCTCCTGGAAATCTCCTCCATGTAACACTTGAGATGCTCCTCGAGCCTGTCATTGTTGGACATCTTGGAAGAGCGGAGGGACAGGGCCTCGAATGATTCGTTCAGGTGTTGAGTCCACTCCTTCGTCTTCTTCTCTCTTTCGTTGTGACCCGCCACGTGATAAAAATGATGGTTCTTGAACTGCAGCCTGTATGGAACCCACTTCTCTTGCGTAGCATCGTCATCGTCTGCGTTCCGATCGCGATTGACCACGTGTAGATCGAAGTGGTGATCCAGGTAAAACAAAAGCCCGTCGATCATATTCGTGTGACCTGGGTCAAAGACCCAAAAGTACCTGCCGCGGAGGTGAGCGAGACTGATTTTGGTGTTGCGGGACGTGATGAAATAGATGCTCGCTGCATTCGCGATTCTGTCGCCTGCGTCCCACCAAGGATTCAACCTCGTGTATCCAGGGCCGTTCACATTCGCAGGTGCTGGGTGGAACCCAACGATTGTATCGGTGACGTTCGCTCCCGCGGTGACGTAGTCCACGAATTCCAGCATTGCATCTCCGACCGACTCCCCTTCCGTCACTTGCTCGACGCACCATCGACAGTAAGGTTTGTCACTGCGCAGTACCTCACGATACGTCTTGCCGCGATGCTTTCCAAACCTCATCTCAGAATTGCAAACCGTCGTCGCAGGTCTCGGTGGGGCACGCAGCTGTAAAGAACGGGGGCCGCCATTGTGATACTCTTTGTTGTACATGATGCTGAGTTCGACGCCGTCGGAGGTCATGTAGTTGGCGTACTTCACGGTCAGATTGTCGTTGCTGCGCTCGTACTTTTGAACGTCGAAGTATTCGCACCAGAGTTCACGCAAGTTTGGGCACTTGTTGAACGTATGGTATTCGTCGTGATCATCGCCCACCAATTCCCAGTGTCGAGCGCTCCCATGCATTTCGATGAGCATAAGCAAATTCTTTTTGTAGATTGGCACGTGCCGCACCTCGGGACCCCAATGAGGCAAAGGGTGGAACCTCTTGCTGTCGTCCATCTGCTCCTGAACGGAGAGGCAGTGCACGAAATATACTGCCACCGTGAGCCGATTCTTTGCGACCTTGACAAATTTTACGCTCAGGCCATCGTTGCGTGGTTGTGCGCCCGCTTCCTCGAGGCCAAGGATCGAGCGATGCGTTTTGTAGATCTCACGCAGACCCCCGAGAAATGCTTGAACGCCGGCGTGGTTAGCCAAAACTCCAGTCCCTTTGGATCCGTTGATTATCGAGCAAAGTTCGTCTCGCAGACTCCTGAATGCCGCCTGACCGATTTGCTCCACGACCGCCTCTCCCAGGACAAGCTTGATGCCGGTCCCGACGGCGCGTGTTTGGTAGTTGACCCAGTTCCCTTTTAGGTGATTCTTTAGGTTCTTGTACATTTCCTGGGCAGCACCATTGAGAATGGCTCCCTGGCCCTTGCCGCCGTTAGGGAGAGGGTCGAAATCGAATCTATCGAACACCTCCTTGAGAAAATCTTCCTTGTGGAACGGATTTCCCTTGCCACTAGCAAACTTGTTCATGGCCCGATAAAAACAAGAATCCTTATCTAAGTTGATCACTTTCTCCAATCGGTCGTACTCGGCCACATTGCCGTCACATTTCAGACCGTACAACTTGTTGAGAAAACGTGGCAAGACATGGCTTGCCATATTCTGTACCTTCGACACGAATACGGCCCACTTCTCGATGGTATCCGCAACATCCCCTGCCATGACGCCCTTGCAGTGACCGCGCAGCCCGACCTTGACCGTCGTCTCCTCGACTTCGACTCCGGTATCGCCCGCTTTTGGAGGAGGCTTCTTCTGCGGTCTGGGATTCCCCCCCTCCTCGGCCGATGACGCGCGGCGCTTCTTCGTCGATTTTGAGGTAGAAGTCGACCGTCCGCGGCGAACGGGGTGGTCACTCTTCGTTCTCGATGGCTCCTCCAAGCGAGCCGCAGCCGTGGCGGCCCCTGGAGACGCCACCTGGCGAGACGCGGCCGACGCGACTGGAGATGCCGCCCCCCCGACGGGACGAGCCGCTGACGGTGCGACTTGAGACGGCGCGGCTGGCCTAGGCGAAGAGCACATGATGCACGACCTCGACGACGGTTGGGCGTACGTGCACCTCATGCACACCCATGGACGGCCTTCCCGGCCTGGGCCGTCGCTGTCGTCGTCTCCGTCCATGGCGAGGCAGCTTTGATCGAATTGTGAGGGACGATGCTAGGCTGTCTCACGCATCCCTGCTTGAAGGATACCGCACGGCATTCCAAACCCACAAGAGGCCTTGCGAGAGGCGATGTGAATTTCGGCTCAGCAGAAATAACGATTGCCTTGGTAGGTACCTGCGCGAACTACCCCAATGCACACCTCTGCCTGTGGAATTTCTGAAAAAGGCTTGCAGCCGTTCCCTCCATGTCGGAAGTCGCCCGGACGGGTCTTCAAGTGGCCATCCGTGGGTTAAGTAGTGCAATGCCTCCACCATTTCGATCGAAGGATTTCGGGAGCGTTGGTCGGAGGGGAGGGTGACGCTGACGCAGAAAGTCGACGGTTAGCGCTTTGGTTAGTAAGCGCTCCCTCCCCCCCGCAATGCAGTGGGGCAGGGGCAGGGCCACCCCGCCGAGCGGGAAGACCATTGCAGGCCGTCGCTTTCGACTGCTCCTCTGCCCCTCCCACCACCATCACTAGCATCGGCATACGCAAGGAAGCCCATGACAATGACAGTTTCAGTTGCGGTTGCGGGAATCATCCGCCGCGAGAGTCCAGGCGGCCACGCCCTCGCCCGATCGTCGGTCGCCCTCGGCCAGCCTGCCCCCCTCGGCCTCTCGACCCTGCGTTGGTCCTCAAATCTACCAGGGCAGGTATTGACCATCTCGCACCCCCCGCCACCCGCCAAAAACCGACCGCAGATCTCGCC
>JALLPA010000281.1:0-16886 GCA_036939895.1 Thalassiosira exigua
TCTTTATTATATAATCACCCCGGGGAATAAGCTCGTAGTTTCATCTAATGAAACCCACCTAATAAAACATTTTTTCATCTAATGAAAGCATTTTTCACCCAATGAAAGTTTCATGAAAAAATCAAGTGTTTTGTGAAATTCCCATTTTATAGTTTTTCACCTAATGAAATATCACCATATTAATTGCACAACATTGAACTATACCTAACCTGAGCTGCCTTCTATGTAGTAGATCCATTTGAATTTTACATTTCTCCTTGATTATCACATGAGTCTCCTGCCATCCTTCTTTTCTTTTCATCGTCCTCCTTCAGTTTGCAGCGCTACATCTTATCCCACGATGCCGGATCCTGGCTTTGGCTATTTGCATTATCCTTCGGTTGTAGAGACCTCCTCGTTGACCCACGGCCCCACTTCTCATAGAGCCCACGTAGGCTTCCCCAACAAAGTGGAAGACGACAGCCAGGACCTTTGCGGCAACGGCATTGTGCTTGTTCTCCTGGTGATTCACTCCCTCCCTTTCCGCGGATGCCAATGGGTACGATGATGGTTCGGAATCCGCTCTGGCCTCAACACTGACGTTCAATTGTTGCACGTTTGCTTCAGCTCGACTCAGCTTTCTCCCCGCCGCGCCGAATCCCACCTTGCATAATTCCCCCATCCCTCTAACAGCTCATCTCTCCTTGGTGAGGGATCACACATCATGGCCTTGAAGACAGCCTCCTGTGCTCTGGCCAAGCGGCGACTGCGACCCAGATGCGCCCATGGATAGACTAATGTGCTGCAACGACTTGGATCTGGTGACCAAGGTGCCCATTGCAAGCATTACCCACAACGCATCAGGACAGGACGCCAATCCGGCCATCGCGGGAGTGTGCCAGGGGTGAAGTTCCATCATTTCATTGCTCAGACCCCCCACACCCCGTGCCTGTGTCGTCGTCATCCCTGCAATCCTAGCCGTCGCCGCACCCGTTGCTGCCGAACTTATTGTCATCGACGCGCGGCTCTGCACAATGGCCGAGCACAGACCTATGAGAGTGTTTCGATACAAGCAATATGCAGTACTTATGTGGGTAGATAGGTAGCTACAGTCAGGATAATATTTCATACTTTTTGAGTTGATATGATTGTACCATGATTTGTTAGCCTTAGTAAGTATGGACTACAATTGAGCTAAAGAATGGCTTCCTTCAGACCAAAACAGTTCATCGGACCCACAGACATGCCAGGTAAGCAGTGTGTGGCCTTGGTTGTGACTATGGAATGAAACTTCAGGGCGCGAGGAGCACAAGAATGAAGTTTCCTCGAATATTTGGCATCAGCCACCCTCATAGAGGACGCGCGAGCCAGAGTGGAATCCTGTATTGCGAACGACCATCATGAGGGCGTGGCGCCCAAGACAATGACCGGAGCAGCTGCGTTCGCCAGACAAGCCAGGAAGCCTGCAATCGAACGAGCACGGCGATGTAGCTAGGAAGCCAAGGTGGCCTCCGAACCATGAAAGAGGGCGCGGACGTCAGCAGAGATGGAGTGGGAGCCATCTCCGTCCGCCCATCCAAAAGCACCCTGAAACAATAAAGGGCTGCGATGAGCCTGGGACCTGCAATGAGGAAGCGCAACCCAAGGTCGAGAGGGATTGATCACCCCGCGAGACCAACAAAAAAGAGCCGGTGTAAACTCCCCACGCGGCGCGAGAGTCGACAAGATCGTTGCAACTGCTCGCATGATGAATGATGGGGGACGGAGGGGCATTCGCGCCGGTCGTCGCCGTCCCCACTCAGCTCGAAGGGCACGAGGAGATGCAGCCCACTGCTGAAAAGGCACGGATAGCATCTTGTCCAAAGGGACCGCGGAGATTGAGCCCCACAATCTAAATTTGGGGACCACACTGGCAAATGAACTGCGCAGAGATTTCGATGGCTAAAATTGGGAGCTGAGGGGCGCTTGGTCGATGCGCCCCAGGCCCTTCCATGCCGACAGCTGGCCGGAAATATGAGAAGGGGAAGTTTGGTTCATTCTACCTCCTCTTCTCAGCCAAAAGCGAATCTCCCCAGATCTGTGAAATAGAGTGGGATCCTGACGATGGGGCAAGCCCAATGAGTGAATGGAGATGTCCCACACAAGGGCCACTGAGTCTAGCGACGATGGCAAATGATTTGATGGGTGGCGATGTTGAGTGTTGTCAACCAAAAGGGGGCAAGGAATGCACGATGCAAGGGAGTATTCCATGCTCTCATAAAATCGATCGCAACCCGAATCAAAAATGGTTTTCACCAATGCCCAGATCACTGCCTTCTTCAAAGACAATGCCCAGATAGGATTGTCCAACTGCACTCATGTGTATCTCCAGTCCGAAGGGATCACCCACCCTTCGAACCTGGCGGACTATGCGAAGAAGGACGACTGGAGAGTCAGTTTATCGAGAATTGTAAGCGGACCCTCAGATAGCCGGTCCAGGAGGAGCGATGGTCGCTCAGCAGCCGTTCCAACTCCCTGTGAAGTCTCTCCTGAGGCTGCGCGTCACTGCCAAAGTTGTCGAGTACTATGCAAGGACTGCTAGACCTCTGACGGCCCCCAACATGATGTGAGTGCGCCTCAGCAACTTTCAAGTTGAGTGGGATACCCTCATGGACATAAAGAAGTCGAACGACAAGCTGACGCTGCCAGAGATTTTGTCCAAACTGTCGATCACGGTTTCCTTCGAGGCCTATGAGACATTTGCTGGAGAATTTATTGGACAGGCTCACTGCCCAATCGCATGGATCTATAGGGACAATGTGGCG
Organism: Thalassiosira exigua; assembly: GCA_036939895.1. Lineage (NCBI taxonomy): Eukaryota > Bacillariophyta > Thalassiosirophyceae > Thalassiosirales > Thalassiosiraceae > Thalassiosira > Thalassiosira exigua. The sequence continues at coordinate 2,784 of JALLPA010000281.1, forward strand.
GTCACTGGAATTGCACCTGCGCTGGTGTGAGACTTCACAAAACTCGACAGCCAAGATGTTCCGCTGACAGTAGGTTGTGAAAAAGTTCCCTTGTCCTGGTTGGATCTCAGACATTATCCGATTATCTGTCTAAAAATGAAACATTATACACGTTACATTGGTTCAGAACTATATAATATTTTTTCATCATTTCTTTCCAAAAATTCAGCACTGTGCACCCATCCTACAACTGTGTGAAATTCTCAAGCGAGATATCTTTTTGTCAACAGTTTGTTCGCCCATGCTGCGTGCACTTTTACTGAATGATACTTTCATCTCTTATTTCCAAAAAAGGTATAGTGCCATGTTACCGATGAAGTATCCGGCAAACCTCTTTTGGGACAAGCTGTCAGGCGAATAGTAGTCCCAAAATGATATTTTGCTGCTATGTCAGGCAAGTGTGAAGAAGAATATTTCAAGCTGCTTGAAGCGTAGAAGCTTGCAGAGAGGATAAAACTGTTCATGGAACTTCAGTGGCGTGTGATTACCACTGATTTAATCACAGTTGCCTACGAATTCTACTCGCGCCTAGTAAATAGCGCTCATAGTTCGTAGTTAATATGAATTTCGCTCGACGGGGGAGGCCGGACGTACCCTTCCATCGCGTCGGTCTGATGCCTTTTGGCTGCCTTAGCGATAGGATATATGTTTCATCTTTGTAGTACCTGAACTTGTCATTTCCTTCAGAAAATCGTAGAGATGCTCCTGATAGATCACGTCCGCTTGCATGGCTGACTTGCGACTAGTCACATTCAGACGATATGCATCGTTTGTTGAAGGGAACCAATGTCTCGGGTCCGATGCAACGCAAAAGGTGACAGACTCAGCTGCACCAATCGACTTCGAAAGCCAAGTTGACAACGACAGCTTCTACCCGAATTAGTCTCGCTTGCTCTCTAGTATGAATACGACGAACATCGGCCGTTACTTATCAGAAGCAAAATTTATGAAACATAGCTAGCAAAGAAAGTGCTCGACGAAGGGCCGTCCGTCCATCACGACCGGACCTCAACGCCATTGCACTTCTTCCATGCAGGAGTACGAAGCAAACCATTACGCATCGCGAGATTCCCCGCCGATCCCAACCTCCGGATTTCCTGAGTCCGAACCCCAACTCCGGACGGTCGCACACCTTTATCGCCATCATCGTCGCCTTTCGTCCTCCTCGATCCGGGTCGCGTTCGCGTCGATGGCACTATTGTGAGGCCGGCTCCTCACGCGCGTGACGCCCTCCCCTTCGCCACCTGCGTCGCCTGCCAACAAGGCGGCATCGAGAACTGCATCGATTGGGCCGCCCAGGATGCCCTCGGCGGCGACCTTCTCCGCCTTCCCCGTCCCCTCCTTGGCGCTCTTCGTCGCGCTCGGCTTCGACTTGGCGCTCTTCGTCGAGCTGGGCTGCGAGCTCGGCTGGGACGATTCTGTGGGCTCCAACGACGTCGACGGAATCGAGCTGGGCTGAGAGCTCGGCTGCGAAGAGGGTCGGGAGCTCGGGATCGAACTCGGCTGGGAGCTCGGCCAAGACGATTCGGACGGAGCCGACGACGTCGACGGCGCGGAAGAGGGCTGCGAGCTCGGAATCGACGAGGGCTGGGAGCTCGGCTCGGACGACGGAGCGAGGGTGGCCACGGCGCCTCCCTTCTCGGCCTTCGCGGCCTTCGTCCCCTTCTCGGCCTTCGCCCCCACGGAGGTCACGAAAGTAGGGATGGCATCGGGCACGAGGAACTGCCTGGCCTCGTCGGCGTGAGGTCGCAGCCGCTCGTGGACGAAGCCGGCAGCTCCCGCTCGCTCGTCTCCGGCGGCAGAGGCGGCGACGCCCGTCAACCGCCGAGCGGACTCCTCGTCGATCGAATCGCGCCCCGACGCTTTCCAGCTCCTGTGTTTCGCGAGGCCGTCGTCTCGAGGCTCGAGATCGCCCGCCTTCCCGCCCCGTTCGTCGATCGCGTCCGCCCGTCCCTTTTCCGACCCTCGCCGCTCGCGATCCTCGTCGCGCCGCCCGCTCCCCGGACGCTCGATCGCTCGGCCGCCGCCGGCGACGTCGAGGGCCAGGAGGGCGCACGCCAGCAGGGTGGCGCGGACCATCGGGAAGGAAGTTGTCGGATTCCGGTTTTCGACTGTAAGAAGTTATCGCACCGCCTGTTGCGCGTTGCACGCAGCCTCTCCCCGGCAGGATGCCACTGCCAAGATCAAGATGTTGGTTCTGATATTTGACGAGTTGTAAGTTTCGTCAGATGCGGAGCATACTCCGAGACCGCTGGGCAGGCGAGCATGCGAGTTCTCGCGGGTTCTTGCCTCTAGAGAAAGATGTCATTTGTGGGATTCGATCTGGGGGGCGAACCTGGCTGGACATAAAAGATAAATGAGTTTCCTGAAAGGATGAGTTTGACAAGAATCCGCGACACCAGTGCCAGGGGTATCTAGATACCTACTAACGTATGGTACATTCGTATCCAGAGTCGTGGTGCTCTTGTTTGGTGGACGGGCGGGACGGAATCGATGGCCATATTCTGCTGCCTGAGAGCGCCGTATCTACTACTGCCTACAGTGCTGCTACGGCAGTTGATAGTTGCGTAATTTTTAGACGCGCTCGAGGCTGAGAACAAAATCGTAGCGTCAAGAACCGGTTTATTTGCACCGTCGCTTCGCGATGGTATTGCCCCCACATCATGTGGGACCAACATCATGGGCATCGTATGTCTCGAGTCAGGCAACTTTCTTCACTTCCTACTTAGCTACTTAGATATGGTACATAGCTCTCAGGGCACTTGTGCCATCGTCGTCCTGCCAGCCTTTTCTTCGGGGAATTGGTGGGCGACCCGGTCAAACATTCCTTCTCCGAGGCCCTTGCCGAGATCGCCAGTCGTCGCCGGCCATCATCAACTCGTGGTCGCCGAGAGTGAGGCCAGTGCATCATGGAAAATTTTATGGTACAGTTGCCTCGCTCTCGTGGCCGGTGTCGAGCTCGAGGTCGAGCTCGGTGGCCGAGGGTCGAGGTTCCCGCCGATTTATTGTGGCATTCAAGAGTTAGGCAGGCACATCGTCCAGTTCGATGATCATGGCACGCTAGATGCCCGCATCACTCATCGAGATTGAGAATGTCTAGGCTGTTTTAAGCTCGACTCTTTTAGCTTGATGGATTGGTGAAGATTGAGGCGGTCGAAAGAACACATCTATTTATCAAACGATACTTATCGACCGATTTAACATTATTACTATTCATTGTGTAGGCTATGTCGTGAAGAACACGAACAACGATATGTAGGAAGATTGCATGTTTTGACCAACACTAAGAAGTATGCAACCATGACGAAGGGTGAATGTTGCACATCCCTTGAAAACACATCGAGTATACATGTGTACGAGCAATTTGATACATCTAGCAACAACTCAAACGAGAGAATCTCAAAACGAACTGGTAGTAAATGCATCAGAGGCCAAAGTGACTAACTTGTTTGTTATCTTGAGCAGAATCCAAATCCAGCAATTTTGATAATCCATTACAGCGTTACGAGCATTTGTCTCTTCTTTTCGGTAGCGGTGCTGCGATCATCGCACGAGTGTTACGGGACGTTGTCGACGTGTGAGGTTGGCCACGACGATGACAAGTGATGAAAAATAGTATTTCAACCTTGACCTCAGGGATGACCACGTTCATCACGTCTCCTGGGCGTTTCACAACGGCCTGACGGCACTAGGGAGCGCAATGATCACGACGAAAGGTGAGATGATGGTGACATCGTCAACGCCGCGGCACGATAACTCACCTCTGCATTCGCCCTCGGAAGGGCCCACGATGCCCGTTTCCAATCACAATTTTGGCAACCGGGGACAAGGCGTTGCTTGGAGATATTCTCTTGGGCCGCTGGGGGTCTCAGGAGTCGACGCATTTGGTGATTCTTGGACGTAGGGGTGGGAGCGGATTCATGGTCGCATCGACCACGGAAAATGCTGGAAAATGAATGGTGCAACGGTTTTTTTACCTTGCGCTAATGACACCCCCTCCAATCCAAAAACGATCACTTCGGCGTGTTCCCAAGCGTGATTAGAACATGCCAAAACAGGCCTTTGATGTCTGAGTCGGTAGCAGAGGATCTATTATAAAAAAAGGAGGCAACGATGCACGTGGATTGGGGGAGGGGGGGTGAGGTTGCCAATTTTGGCGACGGGGTCTGTATGTTTTTTCTCCAGGCCGTCTCGACTTGCGTTGAATTTTGTGTTTAGCGATAATGAGTGATTCTGCGCCATTTTTTTTATCCAGGATTTTAGTCCCATGTGGACCCTCTACCAAATTCACTTTTGGGTGCAATTTCAACCTGAAAGAATTTCTTCCTTTCATTCTGCCCCCATCCAATCAAGAATTTTCTGCTGGGTTCATACCATCACATGGTGCACTAAGTCCAACTTTCATGTTTATCACTGCAGGTCAATTTCTCTTCTCTCACTCAATGCATCGTGGATATACTTAGTGTTCACAATGTTAACTTGCAATCATGTGTCGCACACTCTTATGAGGCATTATTTTGACTGACTTTTAAAAGCATTGAAAAATACAATGTATCATCTTTGTCAATGCAAAGAATTTTGCCAGCAATATTGGAGTGAATGTCGAAGAAGTTGACCAACACCATGGCTTATGTTTTTATTGATGATGCTGCAGTCTCCCTAAGTTCACTGATAGTGAAGCTGAGGGAAAGTCGTCTTTTTATATTCACAAAATAGATCAATGCAAAAGTTAGTAAGAAGTGGACATTTTCATGAAAAAATCAGCTATCTTCGATCTGTGGTGGTTACTGCCGGGAAACAAATAATAGTTTCCAGTAAAGAATTAAAAACTTTGGATTTCTACTTGTCAATCACATTCATAAACAAAAATAGTAATTCCCTCAATTTTTCGCTCATCAACCAGGATACAAATGGTAGTAGCCGGTCGCCGGCGCCACCAGTTTGCTAGTTTTGTCAATTAAAAAAAAACAAGAAAGAGTATTCCAAGGGCACTCCGACAAAGAGCCTGTGATTCAACGAAGCTTGCACAACACCTGCTTCCGTCCAAAACATTTGAAAACATTGAGATACCAATTTGATATTTCGATGAACAGATCGCGACGGATTTCTTTAAATAGTAAAGAAATTATTATCCCAAAAAGTTAGCATCAATTTTTTCAAAAGAAATCAATTCGTGACAATTTAAAAAATTGTGATGTTTTTTTTCAAAAAGGATGGAAAAAGCAAACTTCGATGTTTAGGCAAAGTTTTCCAAAACCTTGTTTTTTATTGCTGTAGAATTTGTACTAGTTCCTAACTAGAGAGGCAATAGTTTTGGAAACCCTTTATTTTGATAATTGTGGCGAAAACTAAATTATGGACTTTCACCAAAAATATACGAACACCCTCTTATTTTCAATTTGAATGAAATCTTAACATCTTGCTAAATGAAGACTTTCTCACCGCCCGTTGGCGATGTAACGCAAAAGATCACGCTTTCTTACCTCCAACAATCTTTCATTTTTCTTGCAAACAAAACAAGAAAAGAGATCGTGTCAACCGAATACTTAGATCCGATCACAACTGCGTGCCGCTCCTGCCTTGGCGCGCGACTGATCGATGTGAGCGATAGGTACCTGCCACGACTCACACCATAGTACGTACGTTCCTCTGCTGGTGGGGCACGCGTGCGGCGAGCAAGCGAGCGAGACAATGGACTGGCTAGGTAGGTATCTAGGTATGTACATACAACATAATTGTCGCATTATGGCGCGAGCTTCGATCGAGAACAAAAATCAGGACGTCGTGATTCCTGAAGAGTAAATATATTATGTTTGGCTATTAAAAACTTGATAGCCACATTCCTTAGTTTTTTATTAATAAAAACCTTGTTTCACTCAGCTTCAGTATAATGAAGTTATGTGCAACCAAAAGACATCATATGTTTTGTAGTGACATTATAAATAGTTTTGGATTGTGGGTATCAGGGGTCAATATCTCCTGGTGAGTATTCACATGGTGCATTATTTGTATCAGATAAAAAGGGAGAAATACAAAAATGACTGAACGTGACTGATCTCTTGCAAAGAGAATACGTAATGCTGGCTGAAGCAATTCTTAAATTTTGCGATAACTTGGCAACAATTTACAACAAGAGAGCAACCTATGTTGATGTTCAGATACAGGTCTATTCTTCCTTCAAAAGGTACTCCAATACTCTTTACTAGTGACTACGTCTTGGGACTGATGCTTAGTTCAACTTGGCGAATTCATACTCATGGTTCCTATGTAGATCCTTACACTAGTTGAGATTCCTTGTTGAGATTTTTTAGTAAGCTTTGCACGGGTTCAAATAATCCACTTTAGACAATATTAATATGTAGATATTTATGATACCTCTAAAACTTGTATTTTGTAACGAAGCTTGATGTTTTACCTTATTTTTCCCTGGTAGCCGTGCATTGTTGACGGATTTTTGACCATCAGATCATTCCTATGTAGATACCGGTACAATTTTTGTCAACCTGGGCCGTCAAATTTGGATCAGATAGAGCTCAGGTGCACACATTGTACTGCTCTCATTGCCACTGCTGGTTATGTCACCGGCCTCCAGGTGAATGTTCCCCTCCCCCCACTGATAGTTTAGAAGCACCATGCACTCCTAGTTTGGATGGCCATTGACAGAGGGCCTAAAGATGCCTAGTTGAGCACCTAGCTAAATGACATTGTAATCTGCCCCAAGGACCAACCACTAGAAAGAAGATGAAACGAATTTAATGTACTTTTAGAGACGTATATGTAGTTAGGGCTTAGATCTTGGGGCATTTAGTATTTGGGGCAATTGTTGATGCGAGATTTTTTAGTACGATGGCTGTCCCCTGTGGGATCTTCCCCATAAGGACTGAACAATGAGTCACCTCAATATTCTAGCTGTCATTGCATTTTTGAGAATATTTCAGTTATTGTGACGGATTTTAGTCTTATTTCGACTCAAAAATGAGTTTAGAACCTAAAATGTAAATTTCAAATATTACCCCATTGCCCCTGAACAACCCCAAAGACTGCTAAAAATTGGGCCTCTGGGGTTAAACCCCAAGGCCTAATACCTAAATGTAGTTTATACCATCAGAAAATTCCTGTAACCAAACAGCATACCTACGTACAACACCTCAAATGTGCAAGTGTTCTATGCAGGAGTGTGTGTGTTCAAGCTTGATTTTGGTCGTGTCGTTTTGTCCAAATAATGTGTCGCCCACGTATCGGTATGCGATCTGTATTTCATTCGTGGAGCAGATGGCAGACAGACTATCATTGAGACAAAGGACGGACAGGCAATTTTGATGACTGAAGGCGGCGTAACACACCATAAACACACCAAACCCAACATACCACACTACAAAGACAGTGCTGACCACTGGCTACCCCTGGGCTGACTGCCTCATATCCCCCATGGACAGTTGACGTTCCTAGACACCATGACCTTCAGTGTACATCCAATGATGGTCTCTAAACATCAGTACAAGTTGCCAGGTGAGGCCTTATTCGTTCCATTGTGTTTGCTTTAATTGAAAATCTTGGTTAACAACTTGGCATAAGTGACATTGCAATGCAGTGGACTCAAGCGGCTGGAGTTTCCCACGAAAAGGCTTCGTCGTGGCAAATCAGAGTGTCATCAGTGACAGACATGCTTTCGTGTGTGCTCTATTGAGGAAACATGTGACTATCCACCATACGGTTACTCGGACATGTCCCAATCGGATATGAGCTGGATAAAAAATGAGGAAAGAATGAAGTTTAGAAGATAAAAACCATAGAAAACTGCTGGCCAAAAGTCCTTGGCCCAGTGGTTGGAATTTTTGCCTTTATCTTTTCCGTACATATGGTACATACGTAGACTACTTTAACATGCTCAGGCCTATGGCAACAAAGATGAAATTGAAGGAAGGGGTGGGGGGATAGCAAGGGGGATCCATCCAAGACATACCCTTCCAAGACTCGAACACACAAGAGTATGGTCAGTGCAATTATCTGATCAGAGCCATTTCCCATTAGGATGACCTGATCACCCCACATGTGCACACACACAGCCCTAGAGAAGGAGATATGCTGTCAAAAACTTGGAGTGGATCTTTGATGACATGAGCAGCCATCATCCCCACACACAAGAGCCCGGGTTGGAATTGGAATTGCCCGTGTTATGATACATGAGGCTAATCGTGTGTAATTATGTTGAAGTTGCTGATGCGTTATGAGTTTCTGCGTGCACACCGCCAGGTTCGCGCTCTGTCTAAGCTTTGTTTGCGAGTTAGAATATTCAGCCATTCGGCTGTTCACACCAGTCCACTATGTTGCCTCATATGTCAGTTTTGTTGATATTGCCCAAATTGGGTTTTCGGGCGATATCAACTATCCTTATTAAAAATAAAAATTTCATCTTGCAATGCACCTGAGACAATCGATACACTTTGATGAATTCTTCCAATGTGCTTGCTAGAGTGACATCCTCTGACTACAAAACCATGTTTTAATTCGTTGCACAGAGAACTACCTAGAGATACAACTACTTGATCTTTTAAATTAGAAGTAAGGTAGGATAGAACTCTAACACTGACTTTCTTAGTATCTAAAATGACCGACAATCTACACTTTCTTCTTTCTAACACGATGCCTATCTTCCGCAGACTGAATCATCCAATCAACCATTCCGTCTTGTGTATAAACCGTATCAATTACAGCCTTATTCTTCTTTTGAATCAATGCGCTTTTTATCCCATCTATATTATAGTCATCCATGAGTAGCACCTGAAGAGTTGTGGTGACGCAAGAGGTAAGATCATATATCATTTGAGACTGATGCAACTATAGAGACAACACTTGCCGTAGAATAATGAGAAACCCTGTGAAATGCGTCAATATCTTTCATGACTCCCTCAGTTGAATGATCGGCATCGATGTGTACTGAAAGGAAAATATCAGTGGTGAGATGTAAATGGCTTCAAGAATTAGATAAGTCCAAGACTGCACTTACCTATATCGCATGTAAAATCTGGATTGTTTTCTTTGACTTTGTCCACCTCCACAGAAGATCGAGGACCAAAATGAAAGACCAAACGTCCACCAAAGGTATTTTTCATGTAGTTGTAAGCCGCAACCTTCTTGTGAGGCTCATTTTCCAGCCCATTATCAAACGAATGAAATGTTGCACCATCATCGTACCAACTCGTATTTGTTGTGGTCGTGAGGAGGACGATGCCACTGTGGCCAGATCCGAGTCCTGCCTCGCACACTGTTTTCACTTTTCCTTGTACAAATCTTTCTCGTGCCTTCCAGTAACTTGTTTGCCATTGGCTGTGAAATGTGCCGGTACTGCCAAACCTATGAAATTCTGCTCCGGCACGAATCTGCAGCATGTGGAAGTAGGCTGCATCAAGACTTGAGGGATCTTTGATCATTGCAAGGAAATTAGAGCGAAGCTCTGACAACTGAGCTGGGATATTACCACCTGTAATATTTGTCAATGTCACCACATTATTAATATTTTGTGTTCGAGTGCTTCCTTCGGGTGTAGGTGCACCAACGCCAACGATGTGTGTCGGTGAATCTATAGCAATTTGCGGGGCCACCAGAAGCCCCAAATAAAAGGAAACGAAGCACGCTATTGGCGGCAGTAGGAGGCCAAGCGAACCACTTACTTTGAGAGACAGCAGGAACTAGTGCAAAAACACGGCGCTGGCTGTCAATGTAGGAAGTACAACAACAACATAGTATTGTTGGCCATAGCCACGGCGGCTAGATGTAGATACTCACCAAAACCAAAAAGTTATGAGAGGGATAGAGGGATTTCAACGAGGTTATTGTCACCGAGCCCGTGTCCTGCACCTCCCACCCCCGTCCTATTTCCAGGGGTCCGGCGTCTCGGCCTACCCTATGAATCCAATATTGGGAGAGCATGCCCGACCCAAACCATTCGTGTGGGTCGACGTGCTGCTGGGAAGAGGCACCGAGAGGTACCGAGCATGGCGCCCCCTCCCCTACAATAGGCATCCTATGACATGGAATCCGACACAGCACTCGACACGCCCTCGTTCTCTACGTCAAGAGAGGCGGATGCTTCGCGGATCGTGGAGCGAGAGCGAGCGGCGATTATCAAGCGACGCCAAGACTGCCACGCTGATCCAACGCACCTATCGACGGACCCAAGGCCCGACGGGGGGGCGCCGCAGTTGCCGTCGTAGCTGCCGCATCCATGCCCATGGTCTCGGAGCCCTGCTCGCACAACCACAACGCCTCGGGCGGGCCTCGGAGCTCCTGCATGCCTCCTGCCTCGGAGGCTTGCGGCTCGTTGTCGTGGAGCTCGGAGCTGGACGAGTCTTCGTAATAGGTATCTAGCTCCAACGTACCTCTAGGTACTTAGGGATCAAATGAGAACCTCCCGGCCAAATAGGCATTGCTTTATAGGGGGCAGCATAAGATATTGAGCGGACTAATTTGACGGGCACAATAAGTAGGACCAAAAGGACAAAATAATGGGCTATTTTAAGCTACAAATAATACCAAAATGGCCCTTTAATGGAAATCTTCCCTCCGATACTTCTCAAAGGGAATAAATACCTTTGACGTGCCGATACATTAATGAGAAATAAATCCCTACTTACGCACATGGACCGAGCAACAAACAACCGAGGGCCGGCCTGCGCGCGGCCGGCGGCCGGCCGGCCATGAACCATGCCATGGGTGGTAGGTGGGTGGATGGTGTTCGTCATCATCTTCCGTCATCATGCGACACCCTGTTGCATGGCCAGTTCGTAGGTCCCAGACAACGTGACCCCGCGGCGCGCAGCGCCCACGACTGACGGCCTCTAAACGCCGCATAGATTTCTATGGGCAGGGCAGGTGAGGCCTCATTCGTCGCGTCGCGCTCGGTTCATTGCGATTCGTCAGTTCGAGGTTGTGTGTGCTCATGCTGATTGCAGCAGAGACGGATTTGAAGGGGGGGGATTAATCTTCGATGTTTTCGCCCCTCCAGGCGCACTAGATGTGTCAGGTGTCAGTTCATGACGATATTACTAGTCAATCTAACACCTTACCATTGATTATCACAATACAGACAAGGGCGACTTCGTTGGACTGCTTGAGAGATTCATAGGCTTCTTGCGACAATGTCACCAGGAAGATTTCCTCGAGAGCCGATTGGTGGCTTTGAAACTGTCGTTGTAGACGATTGGTGGGGCGATGCTTCCGCAGAAGATCCGCGAATAGCATACGAACGATTCATCGACTCGTGTCGACTCTGGGTTGGTGAGCATGAAAGTATGGATGGCAGAGAGTACCCACCTCTCTCTGTATTTTACGGTAAAACTCTACCCACTCTAGGTACACACAAACCATAAACCAAGCGCCAACCTTGCCACTAGAAGCCGTCTGTTGGCCTATTTTGCTGTTTTTTTTCTCGATCGAATTTATCATTGCCGCGCGTCGCCGACGCCGCTCATCGATCTCCTTCTCTCTATGGAGAGAGAGCACGCCACACTTTCTAGATGGCATAGATAAAAAGATAATTCAGTCTAATAATATCTTATCTAGTTTAACTTAGGGGAGAAAGTAGCGCTTGCGCCGCTGGTCGAGCCGGAGCTCGGGCGCGTTCGAAGCAATTTGACCTGATGGGACGGAGCCCGCCGCTTGCCCAAGCTACCGCCAAAAAATATCCGGGAAAAAAATATTTGGGAAACTCTTCTCTCCTGTTAGCCACCGGCCACAGATCCGATTAGCGAGTTTGATCACATGAGAGAGAGAGCACTGGATTTTTTAAGCGGAAGTTTCATCTTCGATCTCAAAACACGATACCCCACGATACCTTAGGGTTTCGTGATACAGACTCACAAACGTGAGCCATACACTGCATAGAGACCGATGATGGGATTGGTTCGTCAGCCTCTCAAAAAGAGAAGGGACGCGCGAAAGATGCAGCAGTGCGTCGAAGGATAGCTTACGCGGCACGTCAAAGGATGAGGTTGTAAGTGGTATGAAGTATGTTGTTGGCGCAGCGCGCTGTGGAGAGGAGTTGTTGTTGGTATCAATATAGTAGAAACATCTTACAAAATAAAAGTAAAGGCTCTGAACATGTCTTCGACTGCTCCCATCCCCTACGATGTGAAGGAGGGATACGATTACCTTCTGGCAAATTGCTATGACATGAACCCTGAGACTGGAGCCGCAAATCACAGCCGCGATACCAAGAAGGGACATCAGCTTTCCGGCGCCAACAATCTCCACGAGACCGTAGCAAGATTATCGGATGGCGCAGCAGTGTTGCAGCACAACATCAAAATCCTTCAGTCGCAAAGTAGCACCAAGGCAGCGAAACATGCAGCAGCCGCTGCCCTCAAGAAGCTGGGCGGCCTCATGGATGTCGCATCCAGTATCTCCTCTGGTGCAGCCAATGTTGTCTCTCCAATTCCAGGAGCCAAAGCTGCCCATCAACAACTTCAGAACATGCGATCGAAGCAATCTATGTTTCAGAAGAGTGGGGGTAGAGACGAATCCATCATAGCCTCGAAGATTACCCTCATCGATTCCTACGTTCAAAACAGTGGCCCGTCTAATTCTTCTCCGTCCTCTCCACCTGCATCGACGTCTAAAAAAGAACGGCCCCGTCGCACAAACAGGAAGAAGCTGCCATGTTCGATTCCAACCCCTCCCGAACCATCTGGCGACAAGACCGTGTACGGAGTGGGCGAGTTCTTGGGACTAGTATTCTCCCAGCCTCCAAAGAAGCGCCGCAAAGTTGTACTGAAAATGACTGCTATGGGGTACGTGCCCGTGACGCAATCCAGCGTGTATCGTCTTTTCGAGAAGGTCAAGCAAGGCAAGCGATTCGAGTTCAACGAACCGTGGCCAACTAGTGGGAGATCTCCAATAATCGAGGACAAGAGGCTGGTGGAATGTGCCAGCAAGCTAGCACAATCTGAAGGCCGAAAAGAGATGCGAGCCAAGGTGGAGGAAATCTTGCTGGAGGAGGAAGAGAGGAACGGGCTGATGCCTGCAGCAGGAAAGAAGATCAATCCTACAACGGCTGACAATTACCTTGCTCTATTTGTTAGCGTCGACGAACGGCTCACTCTGACCGACACGAGCATAGCCAAGACGGACAACCGTTACACCAGCGAGAACTCTCTGATCGAAGCGATCTGCTTCCTCACCGTGATCGCATTGACGCACTTCTATGTCTGCGAAAGCGAGGACCCCAGCTGGCGCGCATTGCTAAACGAGATTCCCAAGCAGGACCAGTTGTTGTATCGTCTTGTGTGTTCCTTTCACGAAGGAAAACCAGTGCGTGTTCGAGATAGGCGGGACGTGTTGAACGCAGATGACACGACCGAATACGCAACGAAGGGCCTCCAGCCAAACCAGTCATCGAAAGTCGGCGTTGTTTCGAAGGCCTCGCTTGCATCGAAAGGGTCCAAATCCACCTTTCATGTTGATACTTTGAGGAAGATGAACGGCCGAAGGATCAAGCGTCACTTCATTTGCAACACCAACGGCGACTCTGCTCCGGCTGTCTATTCGATCATTTGCTCGAAGAGCGAGATGCCAGTCGAGGGCGAAGAGTTTGTTGTTTGGAAGGTTCCCGGTCTCAGTGTGGGCGGCTATGGTGTCGGCAACTCCGATGCGCCCGGTTATGTTCTCTTCATTCTGGGCGGCGCGGACGAAGTTGGGGCTGAGAAGAAAAGGTTCAGGTGGATTCAGGTCAACATTCTCTTCCCATTCATCAGCGAGTTGAAAAGAAAGCAAGGCTTCGACGACACGAAGGGCCTGCCTGTGCCTGAAGAGTTCTGGATTGTGTTCTGGATCGATGGCGACAACTCTCAGCTCTTCACGATCGTCAATGCAGATGGCATTGATGAATTCAAGAAGCGTGGGATCACCGTAAACAAGCACGGTGCAAGTGCGTCTGGTGTTCAGCAGGGTTGCGATACCGGCGACACATTCAAGACTTCGTAGTAATCTGGGTCCACTAGCGAGGACTCCCAATCACCAGAGCACCACACACGTGGCACTCTGGAGTGCACAAGACCCACTCATCCT
>JALLPA010000282.1:0-16915 GCA_036939895.1 Thalassiosira exigua
GACGTCATAGAATAAAAAATATTGAAACGAAAAATATCTTTTTGACGTCTCAAACGAAATTTCACCAGAAATTGACGTAATTTCACTAGATCGAAATATTCCTTCGCCAAAATTTGGTAGAGCCTCGGTAGAACTTGGCGCGCAATTGCCAGAGCTGGCGAAATGCAGGTTTCAGATGTGTGATTCCACTTTTGTTATTAGTGCGTCACCGGTGCTAGGGCTTTCACATGATTGCAATGGCAGGTCTGCCCTCTCAGTGTTAATTACTGGCTTTAGCTCATTATTTTCAACCAGAGGAGATCTTTCACTTTGAGATGATGTTGGATTTGCAGTTTTTGGTTGTATTCCCACTTTTGTTGTTAATGATAAGTCCTCTTTGACAGCAGTGTTTGCTCCAAACTCAACAAATCAGGGAAATGTATGAAATTTGTTGTACTCAATGTTGTTGGAAGAGAGTGTCTCTGCAACAGACCCCATCACTTTGACTTGGTATGATGATTTATCGCGCTGCCATGCATTAGGATGGAAAGATGTGACTTCGAATGCCAAAGCTTATTGTGGATCGGCAACGGATACGCATACAGAAGCTAAAGATGCCGCTAGCTGCAACTGTACAATTCAATCGAATTGCATCACCAAAGATAAACTGTTTGCCAGGGGAGGATCCACCATCATCGTTGCAGTTGTCCATGTCATTCCACGTAGCATATTTTTGCAGTGACCACCGCAATCGCCATTGATCCCTCAGCAAAAAGCCGTGTGTAAAAGGTTTATCACGAAGGCGGGGCTGCCGAGGTCGAGTGCAGCGTTGATAATAATTAGCGGGAGGAAATTCATGACAGCCTACAACAAAGGCTACACCGGCAATAAGTCGCGTCATTGAATTCCCCCCACTCCCCCTTCACTTCCGGGGCTATCTTGCTGTGGGATGGTCCGGTGGTCCAGGGACCCGGCCCAGCCGATCGGATAAATGGCGAATGTCGGCGTGCGATCAGGGCCAGAGCCGAAGCAATCCCCGCCTACCTGCTGTAGCTGAAGGGGACCTGTTCGACCGGGTAGGGGAAGGGGTGGGCAGCGCGCGACAGCTCGGGCTCGGACTTGGCGCTCGGCGGCGCGCAGCGTGAGAAGGGCGAGGCAAGGAATCTGTGGGAATGTGTAAGACTGTATTTCCTAAAATCCGTGGTCATGACTTAGGTAGGCGGGACTCAATGACGGTTGAAAAAATACCTCCACGTGGCATTTGTTGATTTTTGCGATGTGGGCATACATCATAGATCATAGATACTGTCTGTTTGCTATGAAATACACACCCCTTGAACCGGTCCAATCGGTTGTACGCCAATGCCGACACCCTTTGTGTTAAGATGCCAATCTTTTTTCTCTACACGTACCGGTACTACTCCCATGTAGATAGATAGGCGACCGTCGCCGTAGATATTCCAAAAAAAAACTCCCTGCGGTCTCCGCGAACGTGTACGCGCTTTTGGTGCTACGGTGTTTGGCATGCCCAATCCCAGTGACACCGAGAGCACGGACGGGAGTTCGAATAGGCTTTTATATTCAATGTTCGACGACCCATGATATGCCGTCGCGAGGCGAGCGAGACCCTCTGCCGAGTATATATGTAGGTAGGTAGTGCGCTACTGCGTTCATGTGACCGCGCCATTTCTGGCTTTTGGCGGTAAGTAAGTGAGAGGTAAGTATTATCTTAGCTCAGGAAGTTTATATTCTTCCATAAGAAGCCCAATAATAATTCTACGCACACAAGAAGTAGTTTAGTACGGTGCAATCCTCGTACGAATGCACAATCCTTGGAGATCGGTTGCGATCTCCGAGGAATTCGGAAATCCTTGGAGATCGCAACCGATCTCCGAGGATTGCGCCGATCTCCGAGGATGGGCCAAAATCTATGATATACTAATTCCTATTCAGTGCTACTACTCGGCGTCGGCGTTCATTTCTACCGTGGGGAGAGGCCTCAGCAGCAGCATCAGACAGTCGCATGCCGGGGTAGGGCCCTCTTTCATGTGCAGGGATGAGAAACACTCATACTGGAATTGGCCTAGTGAGCGATCTATTTGGGACTTCCAAGGGTTTTAGAATTATTGCTAAAAGGTGCCAGAATTCCGAAAAGGCCTACTGGATTACTGGCTGGAAACATACCCAGATATACTATTACTAACTATGTAAAACAAATACGTAGGAATAGTAGAAAAATAAGCGACCCGAAAGTGCTCCAGATTTCAACATTTGAAACTCGCGAATTCAAAAGAACAATTCCGATCAGAATTACGAATCGACAACCGAGCCGAGCTTCGACAAAGATAACCCATGGCCAGCCAACCACGTGACAACGGATGATCCGACACCGACCGCCGACTGCCGACCGCCATGACCATGGTCTCAAATCCAAAACGCCGCGGCCGACGAAGGATCGGCGTCCCTCAGATGACCGCCGCTGCCGCCACACCCGCCGCCGCCGCGGACCGGGTCACCGCGCCAGACCAAACTTGCCGATCAATGCCGCAGCAGCCTGCGCCGCCCATCTCATCATTGTGCGGCCGTTGTTTGTGGTGTTTATCCCCGCCGTCACCGCCGCCATCGTTGTCGCCATTGCCTCCGTCCTTCCCCGTCCGACCCACCACGCCCACGTCATAATCACCGCGACGAATGAATTGGCTATCACTAAGCCTAAGCGCCAACAACGGTAGAGCAATCAAACGCCCGTCTCTCTCTGATTGTGGGTATAGAAGCTGATTGAGGTACCTCCATCCTATCACTGTAAACGCCATCCCCACCCAGCCATCCACCTCCCGCCGTCCATCGCCCCAGTCTGGATCCCGCACCTGCCCACTTTCAACCTGATGCAATCCCCATCGTCCAGGCCATAGAATGCTGAAACCATCGATGTGGAAATCACCCCCTGCCCGGCACTCATGCGATGAAATAGCAAAAGTGAGATTTTTGTTTTTGGGTTTACATTGCAGGGTTTCACAATTCAATTTCCGTCCTGAAAGAATTCATCTACATTGCAAGCAATGATCACAACGTTCTCTTTGATGTTGAGTTGCGATCACTGCTGTTCTTCCTCATATCTGTCCTCCCCACAAACTTTATATTCGGGGGTTGCAACTGCAGCAGATGAATAAGGTACACAACAATAAAAGTAGGAGTTGCGTGGTACTGTTTGCTTTGAAGCAGTAGGGAACCACTTGGGCGACGCCCAAGTCTTGACAAAGAAAAAAGGGCATGAGGAAGTAATGAAGATTGTAGTATGCGGACAAGAGAGGGGGGTGGGGGGGGGGCAAAGTGATGCATTAATGAAGTAAATTCTGAAAATCTCTTAGTTTTCACTGATTAAGAGATATAAGATTAGCACATCGCAATGCCCCTGTGTCATTGTGCTGCATCTCCTCCCCCTCCATCTGCGTTTCCTGCGCAAACATTTTGCATATGCAGTCATACTTTTGCCACCTATTTTAACCTTAAAATAGTGCATGCTGCATTAAAACATAATCATTTAGACTCTGTTAGCAAATGTGTGTTTGACCTAGATAAAAGGAGGGGACAAAGGGCTTTGTACAGTGTTTTCACNTTTTGTACAGTGTTTGCACGCAGAGGCATCTTTGGTCAAAATGCAGGCTGAACTGAGTGCCACAAGTATCCAGTAGTAGTAATAAATATTGAACCTATTCTCATGGTGCAGACTTTCTATTTATGCAGGGGGGGGGAGAGCACGTTAAAAAAACATGGTACCCCACCGCACACCAGTCATTCGTGTAGTATTGTGTGTTCCTAACATTTGGATTTGGACTTACTCAAGTACTATCACTTACTCTTTCAGATACACCTCCACATCACCACCCCCTCCTTGGCATCAATCCTCTCGTCATGTCAAAATTTGCAAAATATTATATCCTGGAACCAATCAAAGATTGAGGTCCAGAACATCAATTTGTTGCTTATTTGAAAGCAAGCTTCCAATTCCTCTAGACTCGTTGTCTCTCCATTCCACATGTACCTTTCTATCAAACTCATCAACAGATGCCATTATCTTACTATCCATATATTTAGACGTTACTGAGTTGCCTCGCCAAGAACTGACATCATTGTTTGTTGAGGTACTGGAACTTTTGTCTATTCGGATGATATTGCAAACTGAGCACCAGCAGTAAAATATTCTTTGATACCACGACACCCCATCATACCTACATAAGGTTGTTTTATGCGGTTCACGCTCATTTCGACCTGGACTCAGTTTAATTTTTACACAACAAAGCTAGGTAATACAGCCACTAGATGAGGCGGCGAGGAGGCTGCGGAACATCCAAACACCTCCGTCAACAGCAAGCTATCAAGCTCCATCAGCTAACTCCTCTAGGTACCTACAACAATGATTCAAACATAGAAAATGCTTTAATTTAATATAGCGAAGTTAACAGATGCCAATGAAAGGCAGCAGGAAGGACGCAACTTGCACTCAGGTCGTTCCTACGCTGATGTAGGTGAGTTGGGTTATCACACCAAAACAATCAGCCTTTGACGCCAAACAAAAAGCTTGGAATCCCTCATGATCGAACTGGGCGGGCGCCACCATATACACTGCAATCTAAGAAGTGCCAACCAAGAACAGAGAGCCCAAAATGGCATGCACCACCGAGGTGCCTTTGGTTTCCATAGTCTCCAGAAAAGCCCATGGCAAAGAGTGGCAACGGAGAACGGGTGTAGGCGGTCGGCAGTGTCGATTCGGCGGATAAGTCGTGAGCGAAATCGAGGGCGCCGGCACAGAACCAGGACTCCCCACGACGACCAGACCGACATGAGAGACGACAGGGGCGCCTTTCGGCGCTTCCCGCTCGACACCATACATTTTCTCGTGTTGCTAGATAGAACAAAATCAATTGACAACGTACTCCTCTCGGTCGACGCATTTATCTGTACAATGGCCACACACAAAAGAACTGTCACAAAAGCAATCGATTTTGTGGTCCTAAAGAAAAAGCATGCCTGGGACTGCTCACCTTTTGACCGACGCCATCCAAGACAAGCATCCGCTGCGCTGCCCTCACCTATGGCACACTATCCAAGTCGACAACCTCTTTGCTCACAGCCCTTATTGACAAATGCAACGCTCGTCGCAACAGCGAGCTGACCATACAGTAAAAACGATAAGGAAAGGTGGTCATGATTGTTCCAGAGCAAACAAAAGTGTGACACAACAAGAAGGACCCTAGTACTACGCTGTCAGCGTCGAAACAGCAGCCCATTTGCCGCTCCCAACCACCCACTGTACAAACCGGCTTGCTGCATCGAGGGCTGACACCGCGCCGCTCAAACGACACAGTAGCAATCGGCCTGCCCTGACAACTGACAGGGACATCTGCAATCCGTTTCCGCTACACAATGGGAAAATTTAGGGGCCCCAACAACATGTTCCATTCTGTTAGAGTTCAACAGAGAGAGTGTGAGAGATTGGTGAGGAAAGAGAGGGAGAAAACATGCAAAGGATAAATCTCACCTCATCCTTGGACCCCTTAGCAAATCGCGGCCGTGTTGTCATCTGCCTCCTCGTGACCCAATGGCCCAGCCTCATTACCTGCACATTTCATCACCGGTGTAGCTTGAGCCGTGCCCAAGGATTGGTATAATCCCTCACCCCCCCCCCCCGTTGCGATCGCGCTGCCATCTCCCGTTTGCCCCTGGAAGCTCGTATAGGAGGATTCTTCCTGTCCCTGTGTCTGCTGCAGCCAGTTGGCGACAGAATGCCAGCATGCTGTGCCTTCCGCAATTGCTGCGCTGCTGAGCGCGGTTGTGATCCCAGTCCTATGCGACCCCCTGGGGCAGATTATAGCATGACGTGCTAAGCAGATCTACGAACTTCCACGAAGATGGAGGATCCCCAGGTCCCGTCATCATCCATCACGTCCTGCATGCAGCCATCGTCATTGGGATAATGACACTGACACCTGCTGTCGTCATAGCACAGGACCTGCTTCCTCCCGTCGTATACTCACCATCTCTGCTCCTGTAGTCGTCCATCTAATCGCATTCCCCACTGTTGCTGACGGACTGGGGAGAGGAAAGATAGCATGTGAACAAGGTCAAAAATGGAAAACTTAGAACACGGTCGATTCAAGAATGAAGGGACTTATTCCCCTCCCTCCTCGAACGCACCCGCGATGCCCAATTCCAGCTGTGACTCCGGCGACCGGGGAAGACGACAACGTGTTGGTCTTAGACCTTCCACCCTTCCCCCCGAAACTCGACGGATGCAGGGGAATGACGCCAATGTAAGAGGCTGGTCGCAACAAGAAGGTTGTGAAAAATTATTAATAGACCCTAAAACCCAGGTAGCTGTGCTTCCGGAGTAAATGTTCTGCCATGAAACAGGCAACGGAGTACATCCGTGGCCTGCACTTCAAGCTCAGGGTAATGGACATTAGGATTGATGAGCATGCATTTGTTTTTGGTGATAGCTGGTGGGCGTTGACAAACACTACCAACCCCGCCTCGACACTCAATAATAAATCTAATGCGATTGCATACCACTTCGTTCGCGAGGGCTGCGTCTGAGGCGAGTGGCTGATATCATATCAATACACATTTTTATGTAGCCGACCTCCTCACAAAGATTCTGGTTTCAATGGCTAAGTGCTGGCGCTTCAACCACCAGTTGCTGCAAATGGGGTAGGATGAGGCATGCATCAAGAAGACGTAACTTTGAGATTAGAGGACTATGATTCAGCCCAAGTTGGGCCGAGTCTGAACCTCTACCTCTGGCGCAGAGGACATTGGCCCAAGCCAGTGCAATTTGTTTTGGTTCTACGAAGTATTAAACATTCTATAGGTCTTTGAGACTATGTGATCCAAGCTGGGTCTGTGGTGCAGAGGGCGGCATTTGCCTATGACATCTCCACGATGGTGCCCATCATGGCTCTAGGGGAGTGTTCTAAGTCTGTGTATGTATGTAACTACCAGTCTAGGTATGAAAAGAAGTTAGACCAGAAGAGAGCCTCTGATAATTCTCATAACTTGACTTTTGTCGTTTTATCAATTGAGTTTAGTAGGTCGCCCTGGGCCCGTACCTAGCCAAGTGACACTCCCTTTTAACATCCAAGTTGCGCTGCATCTCCCTCAGGTATGGTTTGGACTAACTGCTCAGCCTGAATAAAAATTGTGAACAATTGTAAGAGTACCTAGCATCAATAAGCATGAATACGGGTTGCCTCCGACCCGTTCAACTATCTACCCAGAGATGATCCTCTCGTATCCCTTTCGCTCTGAATCTAACTATCGTACTGCTTCTGCGGCATCTTGTCGATGTCGCTGAACACCAGCTCCCGCTCCTTGGTCAGCGCGTACAACTTCCCGCTCCCCTCCCCTCTCCCGACATCCTCGAACAGCAGCCGCATGCCCCCCTCCACCCCCTCCTCCGGGCTCTGCGCTCCCGTATCTCCACGCTCCTTCCCCGCGTACTTGGGCATGTTCAAAATCAGGTCGGTGTACACCAACCCGGGATCGACGCTGGTCACCCGGAGGTTCGGGTGCTTCCGCGCCACGCGGAGCATGTGCGCGTCCCCGAACATCTTGGCGAGGCCGTACATGTGAAAGTCCGGGGCCGATTCCGCGAACGGCCCTCCCGGGAACTCGATCGCCTCGAACGCCGCGATGCGCTCCTCGACGGAATCCGACGCGGCGTAGGCCGCGAGGCACTCCTCGATCGGCCCCGCGAGCGACTCGTCCCACGTGCTCTCCGCGTCCTTCAGCGCCGCTCGTCTCCTTTCGCCGGCGTAGGAGTGCATCAGCGGTCCCAAGCCGGAGGTGACCACGACGACCCGTCCGTCGTCCTCCACGAGGGGGACGAAGGCGTCCAACACCCGCCTGACCCCCGTGGCGCACACGTCCATCAAGTCCGGGAGGGGATGGCCCCACAGGATGCCCGCGTTCGAGACGACTCCCGAGAGCTTCCCGCCAGTTTGTCCTTCGGCCAGATCGCCCAGCTTGCGTTTCACCGCCTCGGACGCGGCGGCGACGGAGGCGTCGTCCGTGACGTCCAACTGCACCACGTCCACCCTCGATTCGTCTCCGCACTCCTCGACCAGGGATTTCTTAGCGTCGTCTCCCCGCCGGACGTCGCGGCTGCACAGGAACACGTGGCTGTCCTCGTGTTCGGCGAGGATCCGACGGCAGAGAGCGTAGCCCTGGCCTTTGTTCGCGCCGGTGACGAGGTACGATCGGCGGGGTGGGGAGGAAGAGGCGAGGGCGGCGGCGACGGCCGCGAGGGAGGAGAGGAGGAGGAGGGTGGCGGCCGTCATTGCTCCGGCCGAGCGTCTGTTGCTTCCTGGCGCCGCCCTGCCGTCTGCCGGGGACGGAGATTGATTTTATGGGAATCGGCGGGCAGGTGAGCCACGCCGCGTCGCCGCGGCGATTGACGGCGTCGTCGGCATTGGCATTGGCGCTGGCGTCGTCGACGGCGGCGGCGACGGCCGGCGTCCTCTCGGCGACGAAACGTCCTTTTTTTTTGTTCTGTGGGAAGGATCTTCGGGTGTCAAGCCGTGGGACGCTAGCGCAAGAGACACTAGAACATCACGATGAAATAATGGGACGGTCGACCATCTGTCTAGATCTTTTGGCGCGCCCGATCTGGAAATTTCGTTCGGTCTCAAGCTCAAGCGATTCGTTCGTGGTGTCAGCATCAAGTTGGTCTCAAAGTTATTTTGACTGGGGTATCATGGGTGAAGACTTCTAACCTGAGAGCCCGAAATCTCTGTGTAGGTACCCAAGGTGGGCAGTTGATGGTCGATGGCGGAACACAAAAGCGAGTGAGCCACCGAGTAGATACAAAAATCCATTCCAAAGAATTTATATTTTTATCGGTTACATAGAAATTGTTTCCACGCGGAACCCAAACTAGTCAGTGGGATCGGAATCGGAAGCAGCAAGGTGACAACGATAACAAGGACAAGGGCGATGACAAGAAGAGCCACTGCAATAGGAAAGACAAGAAGAACGAGCTCAACTCAACTGGGGCTGAGCATAAGCAGGATGTACCGGACAATGCGCTGGTGAAGAACTTGACATTCCTCTGTGACTTCAACAAAGTTTTGGTCCACAGGAGTCTTTTCAAGGAAAACGAGAGGTTGGCGAGTTGATGAGTGTCAAAGGAATGGGCAGCGGCCTCCACCCTGTGACCGTTCTTGCAACCCCAGTCAACAAAGGAAGCACAAAGATAATATTCGTGAAGACCTTCCTTGACCAGTGCTGCATTGGCTTTGTACGTATCAAGCAAAGTTTCGTGGAAAATCTTGGCTGCTCACACGAGGAAATTCCAGCAGAGGACTAGGATGTACTTACCGGCGTGGGAATCCTCACTAATCAGAAGCAGATTGAAGCTTTGGGCCTTATGTTCTCAGCAATTACAATGAAAAGGCGAATTTCAACGAAACTGCATATCAGCAACATGTAATGCAACTACAACATGATCATTGGCAAGCGTACCTTTTGCGCCCTCCAACTCAATCCCAAATCGTGGAAAATGCCATTTCTCGGGGAAGGCTGGAGGGCGGAATCACGATCCCAATAGTTGCTCACTTACCCTGACCCGAACAAGAATTTTGACATCTATCCCGATGCAAGCGATCTGGCTATTGGTGCGGTATTGATGAAGTCATTGAATTTCCTCCAAGAAGTTCAACAATGCACACTGTTGAAATACACTGTGACTGGCAAGGATCTACTGGCAGCATGGAAGTCTTGTAGATAATTCCACAACCTGATCTGCAGATACGCAAGATCAGGATATCCACTCCTGGGATAAAACGAATGCATTCCCCAGCCAGCCAGCCATGCTAGGTACTAGCTTACACGATGTTGCACCGAGTGTGATTTAAAAATGAGCTCATCAATCTTGGCGGAGTCAGACCTCCTGTGTTTATCGCGGTGATGTGTGGGTGGGTGCAATTTGCGTACAGATGCGATTCCCTACAATGTAGTAGCATGCAATAGGCACTATTCATGATGGCTTGGTATCACAAGACGATCCAGTCAAAAGGGCCTGCATGTGTAGTGGCCAGTTACATCAATGTCCTTGCCAAATATTCCATTTGGAGAAGTGGCATTGGCATTGTTGTTTACGACTGCTCATCTTCGAGCGAATGATTGGAAGTTAGACCACTATTCCTTCTCACGAATAACTCTGTATCAGAATATTGTTAGCTTTCTGAACGACAAATTTGTTGACATAGACGACGGCCCGCTTTCTTCTCCTTCTACCTGCAGTGGAAAAAGTCTGGAAGTTCGTTAATAGGTGATTAATTGAAAAAGTCCGGACGATTCGTAGAGAACCAGTACCACCCTACTACTCCTACGATAATTTATATTTCGACAACAATTGTTAACCTAAACACCTATTGAAACACAATAGTTAGTGATAGTTTTTTTACTACAAGAGTTACAACGAATAAATGAATTGTTTTTTTAGTATAGTTACAGAAAATGTCCTGACTTTTTACTATACAAGTGGTCCCAATTTTGCACCCACAAAACCCACCAGTCATATTATCATATGAACCTTTGCGGGGATATTCTAATAAGTGCATTTGATATGGTGAAAAAATAGTACGAACTCAAGACTGTTTGCAACTGCAGTTAATTCTCAAACGTACGACTATCTTCGTGTGACCCGCCAAACATCTCTCAGGGCTTCGCACAATATTACGCGAGAACGCGAAGTTTGAATTTTGAAGCTGCCGTATCAGAACTCAAAATTGTTGTAAAAAACACTTCCTGAAAGTCAACATCGTATTTATGACAAATCACTTGCACACAGGTATTCTGAAGAACTATATGTGTAGTTCTAAATTTGCAGTTCAATACAAGTTGATTGGTTGCCATTCAGTACTACAGAAATTAGCCGCATGTATGTCTATTACCTTTTCAAATAGACCGAAGAGTGACTTACTTACTAAGTAGGGTAGGTGAATTGTAATAATCGAAAACTGGAATCACCTCATTATATTAGCCATGAGAAAGTATCTATTGGAGATGTGGGGTGTTGTGGATTGGGTGCAAATTCAGCTGTAGGAGGGACGTGATTCTTTTTTCTCTTGCATCGATGCCAGTGTCTACATTATTTCATACTCTATTATGAAAATTTGGACACGGATACTTTACCGGCGAGACTCCAAACATTTTTCAATCTGACAAAAGATCCGTGCTCTCTTCAGGGAGAACATCAAATGACATAGATGATGCTGCCTATGATTGATTGCCATCAGCTGTCACGATTAAAAAAATCACGAGCACAGTTTGAATTGAAAGATTCTCGATGGGTCTGACGTTCGTGACGCAAATGCTTTCATCCTGACGGAATTGTGTCCTGGTGCCACTCAATCCTCGCTTCTCATAGGGGAAACATGATTTATCTACTTTTGAGTTTATGATGGACAGAAGGAGAGTTATGGTGGTAGATTTGTGTAGATGAGGCAATGTGCAGTTTCTTTTCCATGTTTGGAAGACAAACCTACTTAGGTAGTAGGTATCGCACTGCTCTCTCCCAGATTGAGAAGTAGTAGCATCCGCCCCCTGTGTACTATTACCCCAGTGGGCATTATCTTGGTCTGACGCTGCTCGCTCGCTCTCCGTCATTTTTTTTTAACGAAGCTCTCATGGCCGTAAAACCGTAAAACAAACCATGGCCATGTCCGCCCTCCTCCGCCCCCTCCTCCTCCCCCTGGCGCTGACCCTGTCGGCCGCCCCTCCCGCCGCCTCCCTCGCCCTCCCCGTTCCTCCCGGCGCCGCTCCGCCGCCGCAGCTCCGCCGCGCCGTGGTCGTCGGCGCCGGACCCGTCGGCATCGCCGCCGCGTTGACCCTCGCGTCGTCCCCGCACAACTGCTCCGTGACGCTGTTGGAATCGTCCCCGGCCTCTTCGGCCCAGACGGAGTACGATCCCACCAAGGCGTTTTTGTATAACGTAAACTTGCGGGGACAGGCGTTCACGAAGCAGTTCCCGAGGTTGCACGAGGGGTTGGTCGAGCGGAGCGTCCCCAGCGGAGGATTCGGGGGGAGCCAGCTGACCATCGTCCCCGCAGATCCCGAAGTGGAGATCCCCTTGAAGCAGGACACTTTGAGATACTCCGGGAAGAAGGATGGCAAGAAGGGGGAAGACGATAATGCGGAGGAGGACGGGGACGAGATGAAGGGATCGATGCAGAGCGAGAAGGCCGTGGGCGTCGGCTACTGGATCCCTCGGCACGAGATGGTGAAGCTCATGGCCGAGTGCGTCGCCGCTCACAACGAAGAAAGCCGGTGCAAGATCGAACTTTTGACGGCAAAGGAGTGCGTGAGCGTCGCTCCCGCCGATGCGAAAGAGGGAAGGTGCGTCCGCGTCGAGATCCGAGACGCTGACTCGGGCGTCCACTCGGTATATGACGCGGACTTTGTAGTGGGCGCGGACGGGATGTACTCTCGGGTTGGGCGCTGCCTCGCCTCGTCTCCTCCGGACCGCTGGCATTTCAGCAGGGGCATCAAGCCTCGAAAGTTCGAGCTGAAGAAGTGGACGAGTCCGGCGTCCTACCTGCGCATCAAGGTGCTACAGTTCCCCCCACGGTTCGAAATCCCGAACGCGCCGGGGAAGCTTCCGCTGACGACGAGGGCGGAGGGAACGTACGCGCTGCGTTCGGTGAAGACCGGTCCACGGGACTACTTGTCCCTGGGACTGTTGCCGATGAAGGACAACTACGCCGTGAGGCCGACGAATATCGTCACCCGCCCCGATCACGAGGTGTGGACGATCACGGACGGTCCGACGATGCGAGAGTACTTCCAGAGCTGCTTTCCTCGGTTCAACTTCGAGAAAGACGCGGGCATGATCTCCGAGGCGGAGTGGGATCGCTTCGCGAAGGCGCAGGGGACGCGCTTCCCCCCCTGCCAGCGGAGCGAGGGGCTGGCGGCGTGGGACTCCTCGGGCGCCTCCGGCGTGGCGCTGGTGGGAGACGCGTGTCACGCGTTCTCCCCAGACATCGGCCAGGGGGTGAACGCCGGGCTGATGGACGTGGTGTGCCTCGATCGCGCTTTGCGGGGGCTGGATCCGGCGACCGGGGAGGAGGTCGCGACGACGACGGGAGGCGAGGACGGTCCGGAGCTCCGGCGGAACTTGGACCGGTACCAGCGGCGGCACGCCCCCGAGGTCGCAGCGCTGATCCGGCTGGCGCGC
The DNA here is from genome assembly GCA_036939895.1 of Thalassiosira exigua. NCBI lineage: Eukaryota > Bacillariophyta > Thalassiosirophyceae > Thalassiosirales > Thalassiosiraceae > Thalassiosira > Thalassiosira exigua. Next base: position 13,214 of record JALLPA010000282.1, read on the forward strand.
TTCGGGGCTCCGTACCAGTACCGGCAGCCGCATCGCGCCGACCGCGTCCTGGCGAAGCTGTGGACGGCCAACGTCGTCCTGCGGCTCTTGTTGAACAAGCTGACATTTGGTCTTGTCCCGCAGCATTGCATCATGCTGAGCCAGGACAAGGACCTGACGTTTCGGCAGGTGATGCGGCGGGCGGACATTACGTCGAGGGCGCTTAAGGGCGCGGCGTTGGCGGTGATGGGGGCGTGGGCGTGGCGACGAGGGGTGTGGGGCAAGATTGTGGGGGCGGCGCTTCCGTCGTGAGCGGTCCGAGGGGCGGGGCTGTTTTGTCAGAGGAGAATGATTGCGGCAGTTCACGCGATGTGGGCACACGGGCTGCGCTGTCTCATACGCTTCCAGGTGGGCGACACGTTTGGGAAATCAATCGCAAAGACTTGGTGACGAGTGCACCAGCCACTACATAGTATCGGTGCAGGCAGATGCACGGGGCAGTCTGAGGCATTGGCAGAGAGCAAAACAAGTCGACTTCAGCACAGGATAATTGCCAATGTGGACTTCGCTCCAACACGACAGCCATGTGTGGCTCTCATAAAAAATGACGTCAATGCGACCGTTATCGACCATTATCCTCTGAGGAAAATTGGATGAGGACCTTGTCTAAGCTAAAATTTCATTTCGAATACATCTTTGCAGTGCTCGAGGCCAAAGTTCAAGTTGACGGAGACTTGTGTGTGCAAAATTTTTTTGTATCATTGTCATTTGATCAAAGTAAAAAAATGAAAGTTGTTGAGATTTCTGGCCAGTGTCCTTAGGCAGTCACGGTCAAATTTGAATCTCATGTTGAACAACTCACAGCAGCAAGTCGCGAGCATTATCTCGTTGAAAACGCCAAAAACCACTGAAGGGTGGGCCCCTGGCAACGTCATTAGATGGTTGAATTTTTGGGTAGGGCCCCAATATAATATTCCAAAAATAAAAAAATCCATGTCAGAATCGTGATCTTGATTACTGGTTGGTCTAAAATCGAAACAATATGGTTGAACATCAGAAACTTTGATAAATCAACAGAACAAATAATTTCATTGGTTTATTCAGATCTGACCGGCAAACAACTTATTTTCTGTTTCAAAGCAGTGACATAAACAATATTTTCGGTATCACATCATAGACAAACTGCAGCCTCAACCTTTCACAACATTGCAAATGAACAGACGATGTTAGATGTCCCCCACAAATAGTCAAATTATTTATTAACTATACCCTTTTAGTGAAAATTATTGATGTCTCACCACTCCAAATCGCACATAGCAGCATTGTTGAGCGGCGTTTGAAGTTTGACTTAATTTATTTTTGCTGTTTACCTTGTTGTCATTAGACCATAGTACCTTGTTGTCATTAGACCATAATGACAGCTTTTTGATTTTGTAGATGAGGTTAAATCCATCGCAATGATAAGTCCATTGCATTCATCTCTTGTCTACAGTTTGATTGTTTTTTTATTTTGTAACACGCGTCAGATGATATCTATATTTAAAACATTATTTTGCTGAGCAATAGACACTATTCCCAAAAATTAGTGGAACAATCACCCTACATAATTTAAAAAAAGGTATAAATAAATGCCCAAACTTCACAATGACAAAAGACTTTGGGACTAATAACAAATTCCAAATTATTTAATACAGTACATTAGTTAGGACATGACGCGCAAGGTAGCAAAGGAAAATTCGTTTGCAATTGCTGATGATGATACCAATGATGCAATCATTTTTAAGTTTGTTCATGTGTTTAGATTCGGTATACTTTTACAACCTGTAGACACAACATGATCTACATAGAATCCAAACCTATCACAAAGCAGAAGCCTACATCAGAATGCCCACATTGGAGATTCAGCAATAAAACATAGAGAAGGAGTCCGTTGACAATGCCCAGTTCTAAGATTAAGCTAAAACAAAATATGATTGTGAGTGAGTAATTGACAACATTTTTATACCTTTGAGAGAGTAGTACATTCTAGATCCAGGCAAACATTCTTGTACATGAGAGTGCTCATTTGTAGGAAAATGTTCTGTCGTCATAGAGACCATAAATACTCTGACTATGATTCTATATAGATGTCTAATTGCAAACCTCTTCTTCTGTTGTTGCTATCTTTGAAGTTGTATCTTCACCATAATCCTTAACCTAGTACATGTGCCAAATCACCTAATATTGATGTTTACAAATCATTTGGTTTCAATCAGGATATCTTTTTCATATCATTGGTTCTGTTCGAAGGGGATGGTGTAAGAATCATGATGTTTTCTTCAAGAAAGTGATGCTAAAGTTGAACTTAAACTGGATGATGGAGGGACTCTCCCGCATCATCTAGGCTTTACAATACCTTTACGCTGGAAGGATAAGCTGCACAGTTTGTAAAATGATTATATCACATAGAGTCTTTAGAATTCGGCATTATGCGAGAGTATTTGTATAGAGGGGTTAGAGGCCGAGGAGATAGTACGACAAAGATCAAATTACTCATAAGTTGTATGTGCCGTTCTATCATGTTTTTTTATCCTGGAGGCATCTGAAATGATGTATTTGGTAATGGCAGATAAGGTTTTCTTAAACTGAATCTCTCTATTCCCGCTTAGAAGGAATTTTGGAAGTCAGCGACAGCCAGACTTGAGACAAAACACCAACGGTCAGAAGTCAGGCGGAAGTTAAAGCTACGTGATTCCTACGTGTTAACGGTATGTCTGTACTTACAAGACAGAATAATGATCGTTTGTGTCATGCTGGCGCGAAGCCGGCCGGGCGTAAAATCCGATCTTCGTTTTAAGCGCTGTTGTATGATATCTTAGCCCTAATATTTATATTGTAAACGGATGGATTTTCGATTTAAAGCTGAAACTGACACTTGAATAATTGGAATGTGTGACGCTGTCGTACAAAATGGTACCACGTGTGTATACGATCAAAATCGGAAGTCAAGGTAGACATTCTATAGAGAGGGAGGTCGGAAGTCAAGGCCTTCAGTAGAATTCCGTAGAACATGTACCTTGACTTCCGTATCATCGGAAGTCAAGGCCGGGAATAGGGACATGGACATGTTGTCAAACTACATAATGTGGGTACATACGGTACATACTTGGTCACGGATTGGCCGAAAATAAACCCTCTCTCTTTCGCCAGGTACTCACCTAACTAAATTGACCGCCAAATTTGGCCTGAAGTTCCCCCCTGATTCCATCCCCGCAAACTCCGCCGATCCCAAATGTCAAGGTGGCATACCATTCCTCATGTAAGGGAGAATTGAATTGTACGGTTCAATCGGTGTCAACATTGGCAGCGATTTGGTCGCGCTAGAGAGGGGGAACTAGAGGACATTGAACTGTCGGCTCTCTGTTTATTTGCTCACTATATTATAGAGTAGGTAGATAAAACCACTGCCAACGCACCACACAACACACAAACTCGACAACATGCGACGCTATGCAACACGGCAAGACAAGAGAGAGACCATGGCGTCCGATGCTCCGACGTCCTTGTTGGAGCCTGATAGCACCCTGACACCTCCCCCTGCATACGGCTCGATAGCTAAGGACCTCAGCTATCGATCCCGTGCAGTGGATCTCGGGGAGGAGGTGCCGGGATTCTAAAAAACTTGGACATGAAACTGTAGAAAATTTAACCATAATTTTATCATAGCTGTTAGACTTTACGATT
>JALLPA010000283.1:0-16850 GCA_036939895.1 Thalassiosira exigua
TACCCAGAACATCAATCTGGGTATGCTCGCGAGCGTACCCAGATTGATGTTCTGGATAATATTAACACCCCCCACGATGAGCTTGTAGGCTTGGACGAACTCGGTTACCTACAGTCCTTGCAGGGGGAGGGGCATCGTCTTCGTCCTTGGCCCTCGCAAGCCTCCGGGCCCGGCACTGCTCTTCGAATTGCTCTGCTCGTTGGCTGGGGGCATTGGATCCACCGTCTGATGCTGATGCGGACCGAATGGCTGGCAAAGGCTGGCAATGATGACTGCTTGTTGGACTAGTTTGAATCCTGGATGGGAACTACTTCTACGTAGCTGACAGAAATCTAAATTCGTTGAAAATAGTTTTTTGTATCTACGCAGTGGTTTGCTAACTTTTCTGTCCCGACAATCATCGATCACCTCTGATCCAGCGACCGCCCAACTTTCCCCGTAAATTTCAACCCGAAGAAACCCTCCAATCTCTTTTTTAAAAGAAGACTGCATTGCAGATGAAGAAACGCAGTTTTTCAGTTGACGTGCTTGGCTATTAATTTATGATTGGAATTGATGAAAATATTTTTTTCGTATCATACCTACCGCAGCCATCGCCCGCCGCCCGCCGCCTCTCGGACGACGCGACACACAACGCGACCACAACCATGACACAACAAACGCCAGCAGCAAATGCCACGGCGGCCTTCATCGTAAGCCGTCGGATAGCAGCCGTTGCTATTGAACAAGGACCCTTGTTCTTGGCTAGCGTTTGGCTGCAGTGACTAGCGCTCCGCGCTTTACCTACCGACGAAAAGGCCGTGCAGTGAAGCAGCTCGTTTCGGCACCGCCCCAGCGTTGCTTTGTAAGCAGGTAGCTAAAAATAAATATTCAAGTTTAGAGACAATGCTGCCAAGCTACCACATATAAATTAAGTTAGTTTACGTGCGATTCGTTGCTCGGCGCTGCCGAATTCGTTCCTTAAGGGAGGCGGCTTCCACATCTACATAAGCCACGGATTGTGTCAATTATTACTACAGTAACCTTGTCTTAGGGGGGTTCGGCCGAAACACAATGCATAGCAAATCGCTCTGGGGAGATCCCTACGGACCTCCTGAAAAAGAGATTCCTCGCTAGGATTTTTCATGGGTCAACCACAGCCGCCGCGTCGGCCGTCATAGTTATGGGAGGCAGCTTCACCATGGTTTAGTTGCGGTTGGGTACGATCCGTACCTCTACATACCTTACCTATCTACAAACCGGCGATGGCCTCGGTCAAAGCTCGCGCAATGCGCCCATTCGTGCGTGAAATTCAGTGAAAATACGAAGGAGCGACAACTGTGTAGGCGCTCGTGACGTCATTTTTTTGTTGATTTCTGAAAGGGCATTTGTTTTCGTACCAATTCCTACACGTAGATTTTTTCGATTTCTGTCATTCGTTCCCATCAAGAACTCAAACCAGTCGTTGAGGTTGCAGTTTAGCGCCGCGAGGTGCAAACTCTGATGGGCCAATTCACCGTATCACGGTCTTAATACCGAGCATGGAGTTGAAGACGACGGCGGGTTCGAAGGGAAGGGCCCACGCCAACGTAGAGTTGACCATGAGATAGGGCCGTTTTCTACAGTGGCTCTCTCGCGGTGGCGGATCGGAGGCCTTTCGATAAATCGGGTTGCTTGGCCGGCAGTTTTTACTTAGATAATCCCAGTAGCCCCCAGGCAGCGGCCTTCGGCCTTTCTTTTTTTGGTGATAGGACAGGGTCGCTGGATTGATAAGCATGGTGCCATCCCTGTCCTGCTACCTACGGCGCAGGTGTGAGCCCTAATTAATATTGGGTGGATTCTCTCCGCATGAGCCCAAGCAAGGAGCAAGGAGATCGATCTCCGTGGAGATTGACCGCCGAAATACCGCTGAACATCGCTGATTTTAAGTACGGTTTTATGGTATCGTAGAGAAATATGCGACAAATACCTTTCGGGATCAGTCTAAGTGGCCCCCCTGCAGTGCGTGCATCCGCGCGCGCGATAAAATCTCAGTAAGAAATGAAAAATAAAAATCCTTTTGAAAAAAAAATAACTGATTCAGAAAGGTAGTCGCTCGCTGCGCGCTACGTGAACGGGACCTCTTTTTGATAGTAATAAGTCTAAGATGAATTCAACTCCAAAGTTCAATTGCTATTCAATTAGCAATCTAGTGTATCCATTAGTTCATTTTAGAATTCCAATCGGGGGGCGAGGAAGGCATTAGTTCATTTTAGAAAGGCATTAGTTCATTTTAGAATCCAGGAACTTCAACGTGTTTCAAACTGACTTTTCATCTCGACTTTGTTTCTGAAATCAGCTAGGCAGGATTCTTGAATGGATGCAAACGAATAGGGACATACCTATCGAACCTTGGCTTGCCATATTGAATCGCCATCCGTATGGCGTCAACAACTCCAATGTTATATTCTAGCCTTCTACTGGAACGGCATGGCAGCAACAACTTGCAGTACTTACTCGATACTAGCAATTGTTTGAATCGACATCCGCAACGTCCCACTACAATAGGAATGGCATGCAGCATGGCAAGAGTGCAATTATACAGTCAGCTTCTACTCGAACACTTCGCAAACAAAATACCTCTTCGGCGGTAATTGTACATTCTATGCCGATCATTTCATATCTGCAACATTTGTCCAACATGTTGTCAAGTCATACTACACAGAACGAATGAAACGTATCACGGCGCTCCAATGAACCATAGTTTGCACCAGCTTTCACTGCGTTTGGCAGCGAATGTCTCCTTGGGCCAAGCTTATATCCAAACTCCGCTAGAGCAGCTTTAGCTGCTGCCTTGGGTGCAAATTTTCCAACTTGAGAAAGAAGGACTTGATGACCTGCCGACTCACATGGGATCTGCTCGATCACATCATTGCGTGAGCCACAACTTCCTTCGTTGCTGCCAGATTCTACACCTGCCTCAATTGTATCAAGGGTTTCCTTTGAATCGGCTCTTTGCCTTGCTTCTCTCCGATCATTTACGTCTTTGCTTGATTCCCAAAGAACAATGACACAACCCACCAGGACAATTGATACCCCGTATATCATTCTCTTGATTCTTGCTTGGGGGTGCTTCATTGACTGCATACATGGCAATAACACTGGCATTAAGGGGCTCGGTCAACATCGCCATGGATACAATCAAGGGTTGAAAGTACTGAAGAGCTAGCACGACCCCGAAGTTCCCTCCTAAATCGGGAAATATCGAATGCAAGAGCGCCGCAGGATTTGCCTTGGGGTTTATGAATCCAAAGGAAACCATCTTGAGGTCGGTGGAAAAGAAAATCATACCCTCGGGCAGTGTAGCGATGCAAATAAGGAATGTTGTTATCATCATTCCAACATTGATAATCAGTGAGAGGTGGACTGGATGCAGAGTATTGATACTGCTGCATTGAAGTTTGCGGCAAGCAGTCATGTATATGGCACCTCCTATCGCCCCTATGGTTGCTATGATGGCGCCGAGTTTTTCGTTTTCGTGCTCGCTCTCATCGCTCCCTTCACCTGTCGAACAAATGATAGTCCATATCAAAGAGAGTACGGTGCCCATCATTGTAACTGTGCCTACAAACGGTTGTATTGTCGAGTGAAGTGGTTAATCAAAGTTGAGTTGAGCACATGATTAGAGTTTGGAACCAATTTTTCAAGATCAATATGTACCTGGTGTTTTCGCACTGCAATTGATGGTTGTATAGAGAATAAGCCAAATTGGCGCTGTGAATTTTATGGCAACAACAAAGCTATCAGCCACGTTGTCCAGAGAAAATTTGTCATAAAAATCAAACGATTCAGCTCACTTGTATTGCAGAGGCACATTACAGCTGCTGAGCTCGCATAGCGCAAGGCTATGACAATGGTATCATTCAGTAAAGTAGCCCCCATGACGGTCAGGATGACTAGAACCACGTGGGTGACGGAGCTGTTGCTCTTATCGGTCTCCTCGCTCGCTTTGGGGAGGAGCTTAGTTTCTTCATCAGTGACTATCTTATTACGCTTTGCCTCGTTTTGGTTGCTACGAAGCCTCATTATCACAGTTATCACCACAAAGATGAAACTGGTGAGTGTTTGTCGCCAAAGACCTCGCAGCACGCTCGGCGTTACGCTGGGTAGTGCCTTCACGCACGACGCAGTCGACGCCGCGGGCAATTGAGCGCATATTAGAACAAGCGTGCCTGTGAGCGTGCTGTGAGGACTTCGGTTTTAGACTGATTGAGTCCGTTGTCGGCGCTGCCTTCGCTTGGCTTCATAGTTGCGTAATTCACAGAGTAATTGCAGGCCAGCTTAAAGTTCACCAAGGTTCGAGACGTGCTAACATCGGCTTCATTTTGATTGCAGGATCCGTGTCCTGAAGCAAGAATTCATCATCTTGTTATGTATCACGAGTGAGGATAAGAGGACCGTCGTCGTTCCGCCACTATTACCGGGTCGTTCGGACTCCCCTGGTTTGGTCTATCGTACTTCGGGCTGCCTGAAGAAGCCGAACACCTGAAGCAATCGCATTCGTGAGGGCATGGGCATGGGCGGGGGAGCCACGCTTCAATACAATGCTCTTTGAAAACGTTCACCCAAACGTGTCAATTCAGTGGACCTGCGTGCAGAGATGGAGCCATTGCGATATCGCATGCCCAAAGGAGAAGCTGCACGCATGATGAACTTGAAGGTAAGGGAAGAAGTTTGTCTGCGCCTCTTTGTTTGGGGGTATGGTACTCGCATTTTCATAAAATTTTCGAAACGGTCATTGCAATAGCTTCAATGTAAAATTTCAATAATAATTTTTTTCGACCTCATGTAATTTTTTACATCAAAGATAAATTCCTACTTATGTATTTCAAATGTTGTAATTTATTGATGTATTCTAAATGTTTCCAATGTATGAAATATCTGCAACCTACGTGATTAAGGTACTTTTGTGCCCTGCCTTGTGGTTAGTGTGATGGGCGGTGATGGCCAAAGATACTCCCACTGTATTTTTTGTATTTTGTGTAGCAATGCTTATGGATAGTGACTACAGTAAATACTTTTGTACCCAAGCGTCCAAAAGTTGAGCGCCCCACGCACTAATTGCCGCGACAAAAAAAACACATGTCCCCTTGGCTGAATCGAGGCTTCAGATTGTTGAATAAAATTCAGACAGTCTTCTACAACTTTGTCATGTAAAATTATATTATGTAATATACAAACTTTTAACCTTAGTATTAGGAAACATTGAATTTTTTGTCATGATATTTTCAATCAATTGTCTTCGTCGCATATCAATCCTTTGCGGCAAAAGTGTCTGTGGAGGGCTTCTTTGGTGCATGAGGTTGTTTCATTCGGATGTTTCTTTGTCAGAAATGGGGTTGTGGAGATGGAAAACTTGGACCTAAAGTATGTTTTAATGCCTTTTGGTCAATATTGGAATGAAGAGTGGGTAAAGAGAGACTTTTTTGACATACCATGTTTTCGAAAAAAAATAAAAAATGCTCAGTTTTGTTGTTGTTTTCAGTGTCAAACAATCTGTGTGTGTGACACAAAAGCCTTAAATAAACACAAAATGAAATACTGCATTAAGTCCAGTAGGGTTTTGTCTCTGCGGAGCAAGCGTTTCCACTTTTGCATGAAGTGTGAAAGTTCTGGAGAGCTGAAGAGTAAAAAGTAGAACAATTTTGACTTGTATCCTCACTTCTGAAATGAAAAGTGTTTTTGCTCACAGGCATTTTTTTGTGAACCGAAGAGTGTTTCCATATCGCTCCCATGCAAGTGGTGTCGAATGTTCACTTCAGTTCATGCCTTCCACAAGCAGGGATTTTGAGCTTTCTTTCGACGCCCGGATGAGATACGGGGCAACCAGAAACACGCCTCCATGTCAAGGCAAAGTTTCTTCTCTGTTCCAATACTAGAACCGAAAAGCTGGCCCCTCTTTGCCCATGACATGGATTAATTTTTGGTCTATTCAAACATCCCAGATTCGAGGACAGCAGCCTCCCGGGACCACCTAACCTGCCTCATTCTCCATACACAATGCATGATTTCTAAATGGCAACCACATGCCAAGCTGCTTTGCAGCTTCTTGGCTTGGTTGACGGCCGGGACTGGCTTGTATTTTTCCAATCAGGGTCCCCTGCGAGGTCAATTGAGCCCTGGTATAGTGTAGCAAGTGCAAGAGGGGTGTGTGTGTGTGTGTTTCTGGCTTCCAGACAAGTTCCAGGCAGGGCCTATTTTGGGCGGGGCAGGGAGGTATTTTTCTATGGGCTGTGCAAGAGGGGTGTGTGAAAGCCATTCAGATTATCTAATCCCCAAACTGGGTTTGCCAGTAGCCACCAGCAGAACATAGTACGAATAAACAACAACAACATCAACAACAACAAATATTAAGAAGACATTTTTGTCACAATAATTTATGATGTAATATACCTTGTGCAGTTCTGACATAATCCCCTGGGTTACTTGACCAAAATTATACAAGAAAATCATTTTTGGAGCAAGAACAAAATTATGTGTATTCATAAATCCACACTATGGTATGATTCAGATTGCTGTTACTAATCAGTATGGGATATAGCGAAAACATGAGGGATCCGAAAGTCATGAATGCTGGATAAAAACAGGGATGTTATATGGTACTCTCCAAAAACGGGTGTCCTAGGGAGATAACCATATCTCCTAGAGTAAGATAAAATAGATGTATCGATTGATCTGAAATGAAAATTATGATATCGAAAGTGTACTATCTATCCATCTATTTGTCCTATGCGTCCTTTGTACCAGGTTCTACGGTACGCACTGTAATCTCTAGCTAAAGCCCAAATAGGATTGAGATGGAGGTCCATCGAATAGGTGACAAGTGGGATTGCATGACTGGTTCCACGTCTTCAACGACACGTGGAATATCCCTCAGCGCTCAGCGCACGAAGAAAATATATTTACCCCATGCGTAATATCCCTGTGGGACATGAACCTAAGAGGTAGGTACATAGGTTTGACACTCCTCCCCTCTATTATCAGAGAGCGACGAGCAAACTTATCCTTCTTTCGAGCGATAAGAAAAACGATGGAACGCGAAGGTTACCGCATCATTGGCGGAAACTACAGGCCCTTATTGGGCTACCATGTAGTCGTCATCTTGATGGCATATGAGGCGTCCCTCTGCCATGAGTGATCACAGTGCCTACGCAGGTCACTCGAGATCTGTACATCATAAAATGTAGGAGCCTTTTTTTCGTCCTACGACTTGCCGGTCAACTTTTAGACTGGGCAATCCAAAGAGGCTATTTTGTTCCCTGTGATTTCATAAAATGCCCCCCCCCTGCCGTGGAGTTTCGGTGTAATTCCAGACATGGGAGTTCTTGATCGGCTGCCAAGTTTCCTAAAGATGAGTTGTGTGGCGGGTGCTGCGTGCTCTGGTCTCGTCTTCTCGTACGCGGGCCATAGAAGGCTCTTTCGCGCGATTGAAGTGGATCTATCCTCTTCCGCGGTCGCCACAGGTCGCGTCCTGGTCGCGTCCTTGGTGGTCGTACGCGCAGGCCATTTGCTCTTGCGGCGCTGCGATCGTGCGTATTGAGCTGAACGGTGGCAAGCGGAGGGCAGACACAAGTGTCAGCCGAAGCATCGCTCTGGGGCCATCTGGCACTCGATCTACTCCTTGATCTCAATCTTGGCGACCGAGGCTGATTCGGCAGCTTTAGCATTTGCCTTGTTGCTGGCGCTCAGCCCTTCTTGCTTGGCCTCCACCTCGGACCCAAGCGTGGAGATCTTCTTGAGGAGGTCGCCGTTATTCGCGGTGTGGACTTCATACTTGTTTCAAGCTTCAGGCCGAACACGACGTCGGTCGTCGCTGTCAGGCCGTCGTTGGACCCAGATCTTGGGCTCACGTTCGGGGGCTTTGGCTCGCCTTCGAGCGTCATCAGGCCGGGATTGAGCTGGACCCCGGCGATCTTCTTCTGCATTTCGTCCACGCCCTGCACAGCCTTGCGCTAAACGTCAGCCGTAAGCGAAGGTTCAGGGCTCTTGCGCCAGAGCAGGGTTTTCTTGTCGTCTTCGGGGATCTTGCCTTGATTTCCTCGTCCTCGACGGAGCTCTTGAGCAATCAGCAGTAGTTCTTGAGGCCGTCCATGGCCTCCACACGTTTCTTCTTCGCGTCGTCTTTGGCCTTGTACTTCTCGGCCTCCTGGATTATGTGCTCGATGGCAGCTTGTGAGGGGAGAACGTGTCTGTCGTCACGCTCGGCTAGCGGCGGAAGCGTAGACTCGGGAGATGCACCGTCGCGTTCGTCCGACGGAGCAGAGGGTGAGCCCATGCATCATCGGCTCTATCTTTGCCGGAGCATCGCTTCATGTCCAGTGGGCGACATTGCCGGACCTAGGCGTCGTCAGATTCCTGTCACGCTGCGACGGCGGTGTAAAAAAACAAGGGACAACCGGCAATTTTCATGGATGGCAAGCAAAGCTCGTGTAGGCACATCACACCCGGCATTTCGCCATCATCGTCGTTGATATAGAAGGTACTCCCAATACTATTCGAATAGTGTCCTAGGGAGATAACCATATCTCCTAGAGTAAGATAAAAATAGATGTATCAATTGATCTGAAATGAACATTATGATATTGAAAGTGTGCTATCTATCCGTTTATTCATCATACGCATCCTTTGTACTAGGTTCTACGGTACGCACTGTAATCTCTAGCTAAAGCCCAAATAGGATTGAGATGGAGGTCCATCGAATAGGTGACAAGTGGGATTGAATGAATGGTCCCACGTCTTCAACGACATGTGGAATATCCCTCAGCGCTCAGCACACGAAGAAAATATATTTATCCCATGCGTAATATCCCTAAGGGACATATACCTAAGAGATAGGTACATAGGTATGACAACGGGCGTAGATCAAAACTGCTAGGCTCTGGCCATTTTTGGCACTCTCTTTGTCTATGTTCCATTGATTAGGTCACCTTTTCTGGTAAGACTATGATACTCTTTGGTTGCAGATGCAAACAACTAGCACTGGATATAGGAGTGAGATGGTAGTGTGGTTGGTACTGTGATGGCTGATGCATGACTGATTAGTCTATGCCACATATGTTGAATAATGCACACTCACATGAGACATGCACATAATGTCAAAAGGTGGACAATGACTTATTTTGGGGACAAAGTAGGGGCAATTGTGATAAAGGAAGAACTATTAGTGCCATAATTATAGTCCATTGTTTGACTTGAATATGCAGGTGATAGAACAACGTTCTGAGAATATATTTTGTCACTGATTTTGTCATCAAATGCATTTTGAAGGGAAATAACGTGGTCTCTCAGCTTAACCTCTGGATGTTGACTTTCTTTAGAGCTCCATTCTCAGATGAAAAAAATGAAAAAAAAAAAACAGCGGAGAGGTCCTATGTTATTTGCTTATATTATAGTGACATTGCTTTACTAAATCACAGATTAATCTCTTGATTGATGCCTTACAAATTGTACTTGAGACTATTGAACAAGACTGAAATGACTGATAAAGAAAAAAAAATATTTTATTTTATTCAGACCTGTTTCAAAATTGAGACTTAAAGGATGTGATTAGTTTCGATCCTGTGCAGATCAGTGAGGTGCAAAATTTTCAATTTCTATGTAGGGATATACATCGCTTCAGAAGTGTACCAAATATCTACATAGGACCTTACGAAATAATCACACCGTCAGCGAAAATGTCGATAGTATCAATAAAAAATGTTTTCTCCTCTTGTTTGCCAGGCACCACATGTCACAGAGTCTTCACGTGTCATCGTATGTCATCGCGCTTTGTGTGTGTGATGTACATCAGGCAGATGGAAGGAGATATGGAGAGCATAGTAGTTACAAATTTATGATCAATTATATCAATCATTCTTTGAAATCATGCGCTGACTTTGCCTTAATCGTGCATGGTGACATCAATGTCTACGACTTCCACTATCTTTACAGCTGATTCAAATAAGAGGGAAATGTTAGCATATAATTTGTAGAGTAAAATGTGGCGGGTTTTGGGTTATAGTTTGGTAGTGGAGTAGATGGGTGGTCTACCTAGAACGAAAAGCCTTGCTTCGCAATGTAGCGAACCTAGAGATGATCTGACATACCTACGTACTATGAGCTCTTCAGAGAAGCTCAGAGGCTCACTATCCATACGTAAAGAGCTAGGTGGATACCGAGCGAAGTCGATCAGCCAGGCAGCCGTTGTCGGATCTGATGGAACGGACAGCCGAGCGAGAGGCTGTATGTTTGGCAATACTATTTCCTATGTACCGTATTTCAATTTTTGTCAGGCGCCAGGATGCAACAACTCAATGACAGGTGTTAAATCAGCGTGGGAACTATTTTTTTATTTTTCAGAAACTTCTTGGGCATTTTACGGTTAACTGTCCCTGCCTAGCTACTTATGTATCAGTTTCATATCCTCTAATTCTTGTTGCCAAGGAGTAGAGGTGGTGCTCTTTGGGGACAACAAACTTCGCTTCCTGGTTGTGGAAAAAGTCTCTGCACACTTGTAGTCGACACAGTGCAGTTGATGGGGTGCCATTGCACGTCATCTAAGGAGCCATCTGAAAAAATTAAAAACTCTGATAGTCGTCAGTGAGTATTTTTTGTGTGAGTATCTTTTGCTTCCTTGAACCAGTACATTGGCCGAAGAATCATTCAATCCTTTCCTTTTTCAATGAATATAGCTTCAAAAATCAATGCCACTTTTGCCTCGTCTCTTTGCCTTGCTTCTCTTGGCTAGGGCTTGATCAATCTTTGGGGGGAAACCTGAGATAAAAGCTGTTTCGAAACAAAGGAAAGAGAAGATGGTGGAGAGTAGAGGTAGAGAGAGTCCAATTTGCAAAAATGATCTAAATACAGAAGGGGACAATGCAAAAGATTGAAGAGAAGCTCGAAGAGGAAGGAGTGAAGTCCAATCTAGATGAATAGCAATGAGAAGAAGAGACGTTTGGGCCCTTTGAAGCAACAACCAACTGAGATGAGAGGAGACAGAAAGAACAAAGAAAAATGGTTCACCATAAGTGCAAAATGTCCTTGCACTGTCATTCGTTTGGACATCTGGACCCTTATATGGTGGCATGATAGTCATTTTTTACCCCTACGAGGCACCCCCTTCTATCTGCCCCTTTGGAAAGTGCACATAGGCTGCCCCACAAATAGGCAACCTACCGTAATTAAAGGAATATATGGTTTTAATAAATGACTGATTCTGGTCACTCCTCATATTTAAGCACTTTTGCTGATTTTCCCCCTGAAAAAAGGCCCAAAAATGCTATTTTGGAACCATTTTGAAATTATCATAAAACGATTTTTGCTGATTTCGAGGGTCCCCCAAAATCATAAATTCCTTTAATTACAGTAGACAATTAAAAAAGTTTTATTATTTTGCTGAATATTCGTGACTATTTCTGAGTTCTGTGAGAATTTTCTTTCAAATTTTGTCTTCCTTGGTAGTGGGTAGTAGGTATTGGATGATAAGTCACTGACTTAGTGACAGTGTACAAAACACAATTTTTTATTGATGTGTTCCCATCTCAGACCATCTGGCGTCAATCAAGTGAGATATCGAAATAGGGAACCCTAAATTCCTCTCCCTGCCCAAGGATTAGGGTAGAGATTGCCCCCATATCCCTAACCTTGGGCTAGAGAGAGTTCTGTTTCTAAAATATCATGGCGATGGACAGGTCACCCTGTGTGCTCCCTGCATAGTTCTTCCTAGGACTACTTTTAATAGCCCATTTCTAAGCGTTTGAATACAAAGCCTATCATAAATTTGGCTATAACATGAATTAATTTACTAGTCTGCTACGGCTGTATCCACTGTCAAAAGTATCCAAAGTCACAGGGTAAAAATGGCTCCGACTGCCAGTTGAACAGTTGCCATCAAATTAGATGGCCGCAAACACATGCCCAAAGTCACTGCATGCAGCATTGATTCACACGCCAGCGCCTTGAGGAGGAGGTGATGGGTTCTCATCCCCGGTAATGTACTTACATATCGGGCCGAATCACGAAAAAAACTCTATCTCTCGTTAGGTACGTACCTAGATAAAAACGACCGCCAAATTTGGCTTGTCTTCTCCTCCCTCTCCAGCTGTGCGAACTCTACCGATTCCAAATGTCAAGGTGGAGTACCATTCCTCATGTAATTAAGAATGGTACGTTTCAATCGGCGTCAACATTGACGGCGATCCGACTGCGCTAGAGAGGGGAAACTAGAGACCGTTGGAACAGGTTGGCTCTCTGCAAATTTGGTATTCACCGGAGCGAAGGGTAGATAGAACCCCAACCACCGGCCACAGACACAATCCGACAACATGCAATGCGTACATTTTTATAACACCATACTACATACCTACGGTCAAAAGCATATCTGACGACGACATTCGAAACCCGATTTTTAGTTCGGCGTTGGATATTGATCGCGCGCTGTGTTTTTATTGTCTTTAGATCGCACAACAATATGTAGGAACTAAATATATCTTGCACGCCCTCTCGTACGAGCTACGTAGAAATTCTGATCTGTGATCCAAAAACTTGACCTGTCTCCCGTGCTGGGGTGGCAATCATGGGAACAAAATGATCCAGAGGTGCAGCCAATACTGCGCAGGAAAAATGAGCACGCCGACCCCGAGGACTCCTCGTGTGGCAACAAGATCTCTGGGAACATGACCTCCTCCATCAAAGCACTGTTTTCTATATCAACATTCTGCCGTGCTGGGGAATAAACGGCCATGGAGACAAAATGATCCAAAGGAGCTGAGGACAAAAATAACTATACGATCCCGGGTCCAACGCGTTGGACACTATCAGCCCTGAGTGTACATCACCCTCTGTCAATTTGATCATCAACGCGGCCGGGAGAGAGCAGGAATCCGCCCAAGCCAACATTCTCCCTGTCGGGATCTGTGTGTGAAGAGAAATCACCAAATTCTTAGATTTTGATGCTTTTACTATTTCATCGGCGTCTAACCAAAAATCCTCACTCAATAGCTGAATTTATATCAAATCTTTGCCTGTGCACAATATCTACCCACTTGATAAAGGGCCCTTGATATGCATATAGCATCTCATCACACAGGGAATCATTGGCCCCAAAGAGAAGTATACTTTGTCAGGCATATGACTACGTTGCTAGGTTGACCTGGCTCTGGCATTGTGGTCATACGTCTGATATCTTGTGTTCTTTTCCCTTTTCATTAATGACAACATCATGATGAATCACCAACAACTGGTTTAGTCCTGCATGGAAGGATATATACAAATCAAAAATATTTATACGAGTAGGAATATGTACAATTCAAACGTCATTCGAACAATCAATTAAAAATGACATCACGAACGCTTGCACAGTCGTCACTCAACGATATTTTCACGCATTTTCACTTTCGCGCCCACACATCGCGCGAGTTTCGACTGTAGCTAGAGGTACATATTGTAATTAGGTACGGACCGTACCCACCCACCCCTACACCCACCAACATCAGCCATCTTGGCCGCAGTGAAGGTGCCATGAGGCCGCTGAGCGGGGAATCTCTTCTACGGTAGGTCCATTGTAGGTTCACTGGTGCGATTTGCGTAGTGTTATGTTCCATCCAAACCTCCCTGAAACGAAACTAGAACTTGGGGAATCCAATTTGTTTGCTGCCAGTCAAAGACCATGGCAGCCGCCGCACTTGACGAGCGAATCTGCCCATGCCGAGCGACTAATATCATCTAAACTAAGTAAATAAATACTAGATAGCTCAGTAGCGTCGTCTATTAAGTTTATCGCTACGATTATCTAATTACTTACACAGAGACTCTCCGACGGTATTGAAAAGAGCTGCTTTTTGGCACGTCGATTTTCTCAGCCATAAAAGTGCGCCGTGCGAATCACTCTCCCTGAATTTCAAGCCAAAAACAAGGGCTATCGTAAAAACCCTTGGTCGAGGGCGTACAACGCCATCTGGCGGCAAAAGATGGAGGCTGCCGCCGCGTCCAGCAGTGATGTTTTGGTTGTGGCTTGTCATGGTCTAGCCTGTTCTCTTGCGTCGCGCATCCGGGCAGTTCGCTACCTACCTAGGTACGAAAAATATTTTAATCAATTTCAATCGCAAAACAAGAGACAAGTACGCGGGCTTTCTCCCTCTTTAGCGCCTTCGGACACTGCCGCCCTCTCCTCCCGACAAAACCATGTCAATCTCTATCAATTGTGTATTGTGATCCAAAAAGAACAAGGAGAAACGAGTGTTTCTTTGCGCCGAAATCCACGGGGAAAGTGGGCTAGTCGAGCGGAGGCAATCAATGGTCAATGGTGAAACAAAAAAGCTAGCGAACCACCGCGTAGATGCAAAAAACTATTTTCGGACAATTTAGATTGGTATCGATTGCGTAAAAATCGTTCCACACAGAACCCAAACTAGTCCAACATACAGAAAAGTAGATAATGCGGCAAAGAACATGGACTCTATGACTCAGATGGGATATGATCAGATTCTTTCCCTGATAAAAATGACCACACCACTTAGATAGAGAAATATGCCTCACCGTTCAGATCCAGACTATTTCTCTTGCACAGTAGCAGTAAAAACTGCCTAAAATTGCTTAAATAAACCCCGGGGTTATGTTTGTTACCTGCTTTCTGTTTTGAGAGTTTGATCATATTGTGGAAGGCATCAATAGAGAGGAACCACCGCTGAATGTACAGAGTCACAATATGTCGTGATGACGGGGGTGAGCTGCTCGAGGCAAGAAGGCACATGGCTGATGAGCTTTTGACGGACTTTTAAGAAGTGCGTGTAATACCACAATCCAGGGGAACTCAATGGAGAATACAAGTTGCCGGGCGAGGAAGAGGTCTCCCAATATCATGAATTCTTTTAGATTGGACTCAGTGAAAATGGGCAAAAATTGATTGTGGTCGACAGCAATATGGGTTAGGACAATTGCTACTTATGTGATGCCAATCTGTTCAAGTCCATCTTTGAAGCACTATTTAGGACATTAACCAGCGAAAGACGGACTTCACTGAGAGACACCATTGGCGATCCGACAGAGTGTGTAAATGGGCATGACAATGTTGTGGGTGACGTCATGGATATCCTGGGCGGCCCCTTGTTGACATATTGCTCTGTGGGCGAGTCTCGCAGGACAGCCAACCATAGTAACAAAGGGTGAAAACCCAACAGGCACCAATGGGGTTTTCGTTGTATGTCCCAGAGGGCTACACGACGGTCAATCAGTTTTTGAACGGCTGGATTTCTGCATGCCTTCTCTCGCTTGACAACTCAGGATGGATGTAAATAGCAAGAGAGAAACCTCGCAGCTGCGAGCTATGTTAAATGAGCTCTAGAGAGGCGATGTATTGGTCTCAATTCGAGCATGATCGTGGTATGACAGCACTTGATGTTAAGATAGACTCTTCGCAACCTCTCCCAGAGAAGCCGAGAAACCCATCGTCTCCTACCAGTCGTCATCTCCGCCCGCGACATTCCGTCACTCGACCCTCAGCACCCTCCGAAAGAACTCGTAAAACACGAAGAAGAACCCGTTCGCGGGGATCTTGTGCATCAGCCTCGGGACGCTCCCCCTCAAAAACGCCCCCGGTCCCCCCTCATCCAACACCGCCGCGGCGCACGCGGCGATGGATCCGCCGTACGACGTCCCCCCCGTCGTCTGCAGCCGCGTCTTCACGACGTCGAACGGGTTGGTGAGGTAGCTCCCGATGCCCCCCGCGGTCGCGCCGGCGATCATGTCCCGGAGCCATCGATTGGCGGGATCGTCCGCGCTCCGCGTCAACACCCAGCGCTCCTTGATGAATTCGTACGAGAGGAGCGTGAACACGGCGTAGGGTATGTCCCGGACCATTTGGATCGACACTCCTCCCAGGGGGAAGAAGGATCGCATCCCCCCCTCCTTCCACATCTGGGACATCGCCTGCCGCGTGGAGCTGTATTGGCCCGTCTGGAGCGACTGCTTCACCACCTCGTAGGGCACCCGCGAGAACGACGCTACGGTGTTCCCGATCGCGGCGGAGCACGCGATCGAGAGCGTCTGCAGGGCCCCGTCCGAGCACATCGCGCCTCGCCCGTCGTGCGCTTCCCGCCCGCTCCCCAGGCGCTGCTTCAGCCGCGGCCCGAGGGTCCGCTTGCAGTACGAGTAGACCCCGAAGTACAGGCCCACGCTCGGCATCGACCCCAGCGCCGACACGGCCAGCCCGGCGTACAGGTTGAGGACGCCTCCGGGCCGGGCGACGACGCTTCGCCCGGCCTCGAGGAGTCCCAGCGATTTGCCCCCCTCGACGTGCTGCTGGACCGTCTTGAGGGTGTCGAACGGCGCGAGGATCGTCTTGGAGCAGGCCGCGGCCAGGCCGGAGGCGAGGGTGTTCTTGAGTCCCTCGATCGCCGCCGTGGACTGGGACGGTGGTTCGGTCGAGGCTTTGGCCTGAGCCGCCGAGGCGCTCGTCCTTCCGCCGCCGCGAGGGACGGGTTCGATGTCGAAGGTCGCCGCCGTCGGCGGGGGCGGACGGGCGATTTTCTTGCCGATGCCGAACCTCGCCGATGCAGCGACCGATTGCGCCGAGGCGAGGAGGAGCATCGAGAGCAGGATGACCGGCCTCATCCTTGATATAGAGACGGCCATCGGGTGCAGGACCAGGGCCAGGGCGAGCATTTCAGCAATTCAGCAGCAGCGC
The DNA here is from genome assembly GCA_036939895.1 of Thalassiosira exigua. NCBI lineage: Eukaryota > Bacillariophyta > Thalassiosirophyceae > Thalassiosirales > Thalassiosiraceae > Thalassiosira > Thalassiosira exigua. The sequence goes on from JALLPA010000283.1 coordinate 16,679, forward strand.
GCGGCCCGGAACGTTACTACCAGGCGGCGCGGACCAAAAAGATGAGCTTTTGGCGCGGACGGAGAAGCAGGGAGGATAGATACGAGCAGAAATATATTTTGAACCAATAACTGTCCATTATACACTCGCCGTTGCGTGCTAATTCAGGCGTAGATCGGAAGAGCGTGTGTAG
>JALLPA010000284.1:0-33537 GCA_036939895.1 Thalassiosira exigua
AGGGTTACAGCGGAATAAGTAATATCGTTAAAACTTATTATGCCGCCGAAATTACGCTGTACTCCAGCGTCGACGATGCTGCGCTACAGCGTCGAAATGCGCCCAGCCATAACGATAGGTCTAGCGGAAAACTAAATGCCCAAGATATGTCAAGTTTCATCTATGAATGTGATAACTGCCAAGTAGGGCATAATAGCTAGCTAAACAAAAATTCTGTATCTTGAGGTGACTACGCATGTAATATTTTTTACCTCTCTATCTATGTACACAAATTGAATAATATGTAGGCTATCATCAATATGAGCAAATACTTGGTCCACTAATTGGTCCACTTCGGTTACCATTATCCCCCTCTAGGGCCGTGTTTGTATTTGTATAGAAGTTCTTTGCAAAAGATTGTGTACTCCTCGACATTGTATTAAATAAAGAGAGTGACATGATATATTAATACATACTCAAAAATTATTCAAAATATTATAACTTCATTCATATCATCAAGATCAGTTATCCCAGAACAAGTTTCGTGCATAAAAACATAAGGCTTCAACAAGGAAACATTGAAATTAGTTTCTCGTACATGAATACATATAATACCCAAAGTCACTCAAAAGACAACAGAAGAAGCACCGTTGCATGTGCAATTGATTGATTTTCCTTTCTATACAATGACACAGATGAACAACTGCACATATATAGATATGATGAAAACCTCAACACAACATTAGCACTCCTGACTCTAAATGAGGTGTGTTTTCTGCTCTCTAAGGGAAGATTGGAGAGGAGAGTTGAGATAATCCCACCCTTCCAAATAAAAACCAATCCAAGCTTCTGTGCCAATAAATTTTCTGTTCTCTTCCTACTATCTACACAGCAACAAAGTTTCCATCTAGTAACTTCCGTCATACAAGGATAGTTGACCATCAATATGCCCCCAATTTTTCATATAATTACCATATGTCCGACTGAATATGGAGACATGATGGCATTCAAAGGATTGCGCAAACATCATCTACTCTTCGTAACGAAGAGTTGCTTCCAGTTTCAAATATTTATGGTTGAATTAGTGTATACGGGAAACTTTGACAGACATCAAACCATAAATTTGTATGAGAGTTTGCCATGACTTCCTGGATTTGTTTCAAACGAAGCTGTGTGATTTGTAGATAAATGCTTAGCTAGGATCTAGTCAGGGGCAACAACATGTGGACTAATGATTCTCCTTATTGCCCTCCTTTGACCGGTAGTCCCTTGCATCAGGCAACCAATGTCCGATGCACCAGTAACTAAACACGGAATTTGAGTAAAACAGCTACCATCGACTGAAGTTGGGTGGGGTTCGATGAGAGATTGTCAGAAGCAGAAGGCGTTTGTTACAGATAGGTTTTCATCCCAGGTAATCAAACTGGAACCACGGATTTTTGAATTCCTTTCTAGAATAAAATCACATAGCACGGTAAAAGCCCAACGTCGCAAAATCTATTATCAGCGTATTTCCAGCACTTTTTTTGACGGTCGATCGGACTCTACACTATAGTAGAATAGGTTCAAAATAGTAAAAATGATTTGACGGATAATCAATAAAAATATTTGCGGCCAATTGTTTTATGCCTTTTTAGTTTTGACCATGGCCATGACCAGCCCCCGCCGTTCCGATGGAAATAGAGCAGTAACGTTTGCCATGGTGAATCCCTACTGAATCCAACGAGCTAATTTATACCCAAGATTTTTGTGACTATGGGCATGTTTTCTTCGTCGTGATTGGCACAGTGTCACTACCTTTATATCTATACAATTGTTTGCACCCCAGCGGCGATCAATCGATTCGCAGCATGGCATGTGCCAGAGACAATACGTTAGCTCTGCGAGAGATTGCGAACGCGCTGGCAGGGTCCAGCCCTTCCCATTCCATCGAGAAGGGCTAGGGGACGCCGCACGGCGTCACTAACGCCGTATCGGTATCAAACTCTAAAGATAATTTTTCTATAGTTTTATGTCCAAGATTTTATGAGCGCCGGCGCCCCTCTTAATGGCCCACTGCTCCAGACCGATAGGTAGCTGAGGTCATCAGCCATTGAACTTTATGTGGGGGGAGGTACCGGGGAACCATAGAGCAGCAGTACGAATGTCGGCGCAGTGGATGTCATGGTCTTGCTTTCTTTTTTCTCGTAGCATGTCGTCGGGTTTGTGTGTGGTGTGATGGTGATGTGTGGTCGGTGGTTTTATCTGTCTACTATGCAATGGAGTAAGCAAATTCATCGAGAGCTCACAGATCAATGCCCTCTAGTTCCCCCTCTCTAGCGTAGCCGGATAGCTGTCAAGAATGATGACTCTGAAGGCGATGCCGTGTTCGTCTTTACATGACGAATTCAGCGCCGCCTTAACATTGGTGATCAGAGGAGTTCGTGGGGGTAGAACTGAGAGGGAATTTCAAGCCAAATTTGGCGGCCGATTTTATCAAGGTACATACCTAGAAAGTTTTTTTTTCGGACGATCGGTGGTCCGGTATGGTATGTAAATGGATGAATTGGGATGAATACCCATCTGCATCGTGTACACTCTCCCGGCCCCATCAGGGACCCAGACACAGTGTTGCGCTTGTGCTCCCTTGTCATTGCTTGAATCAGTTACCTCTTACAATTAGGTCATATCTGATTCAGCAAGGTCTCGGACAAAGGGGCGGGAGGAGGTGGAGCTGGTGGTTATGGGGGGGTCCAGGACCTTACAATATGATGGCAAGGACCCAGCCAAGCACGGGGAGCGTTTCATGTGCGCCCACCTCTCTCCGACGAAAACAAGTTCTTGCGAGGCGTCTGCTTTCCGGAGTAGAACGACATAGGAATATGTACGACATCCAACAATTTTTGCAATAGAAAACATCCAATATGATATTTGACACTTCTGCCCAAGCGAGTGAGAGTTTTATGGTCCTCTAGGGGGAGATTGAGAAGGATGGAGTCCCCCTTTCCCAAAAAACCCAATTCCAGCTTGTGTTTGAAAACTTTTATTGCCGTCTTACTATCCTCATATGGTAGTGTTGGGAAGCGACCATATAGTATTTTCCGCACAACGATAGTTGACCGTCAATGTCTCCACATGTAGCCACGAGAATGTGGCTGCACATGTGTACGGGGTAACATTGACATTCAAAGGTCAAAGGTTCGGTGTGCAACATCTACTCTTGACCGCGAGCTCCAAAGGCAACAATTACGATTGGATGAGTTCCAGGGGGGGGGGGACTTTGACAAATGCCAGACCGTAAAAAATGTCTTATCACCATTATTTTGGTGATTTTTCAAAAGGGACTGCACTTTCATGTATTACATGTGGAGATATGTTTAGCTAGGTCGGGACCTGTCAGAGTGGCAACAACGAGTGGCTAATTCCCTGGATTACCTACGTTTACCCCTGCGGTCTCTTACATCAGGCAACCCTAGCCGGGATGCAGATACATCCATTTTGGCAAAAAATACTCAATGTCATGTATGATCGAAGCAATTGTCATCTGCTGAAACTTGGCGGAGGCGATTGGAATTTGCCCGAAGTAGAAGGTGCTCGCCGCGTCGTGTACACCTCGCCCCCTCTCCCCATATGCGCCACAAGGCCCGGACGCCACATTGTGCATGTGTGCGAGCTCCCCACGTCTTCTGGGTCGAATCGGGTAGCCTTTGCAATCGTGTCATACCATATCTGCTTTCGGCGACGCCCCATGGCAGCGGACGGGGGATGCATGGCGTCCAGGTGCTTGCAAAAAAATAACAATGGGCCGATGGGCGATGCACATGGGGTCACGATTCATGTTGATTGTGTTCGTCCGCCGCTCCGAAACGCTCGCGAGAACCCTCCTTCTCGGGTTCGCACCCCCGCGTAGGAATGCGTACGATGATGGAGTAATTTTGCAACGGGCGGATCAACGGCTCGAACGAGCGGTGGACGGGACTCGATCCGTGCCGTTCGAACCGTTCCACCGGTCCAACGCTCGTCGTCCGACGAATTCAATTTCCCTCCGATGGACTACATCTCGTGCAACCAACAACAACAAGAGGATTTGCAGCGAGCGCCTTTTTTTGCAGGCAACATTCCTCATTCCTCCGGACGTTCGATCACAGGAGCTCTCCCCTCGCGGCCGAAGACAGCCGAAGCAAGGGTCGAACCCTGGCCGAACCCCGCCCTGCCGTCGTCTCATTTCACAGCTGCGCCTCGAGAGTTCACATACTGATCCAACCTCTCATCGGAGCGCACATACCATCGCCCCATCGTCGTTTCGAACCATGAAGATCGTCCTCGGCGCCTCTCCCCGGAGCAGCCCCCTCTCCCTCCGGGACGACGCGTCGATCGAGGCGTCCTGCGGCGACGACGACTCCTCCGTCCCCCCCTCCCCCCCCCCCCCCCCGCCCCCCCCCCCCCTCCNCCCGCTTCGCGGAGGACGACGACGACGAGGAAGAAGAGGTTCCCGAAGAAGAGCAATCGGTGAATCCTTCCCTCGATCCCTCCGTGGCCACGTCGGTCGCGACCTCCGTCGCGTCCGAATCGGAGAGCCTCAAGCGGTGGAAGGAGCGTCGACAGCATGGTCGACGAAGTCGACGGAGCCAGCGGGAGCGATGGGTCCGACAGCGGAGCGGCGGAAGGAGTTTGCACAGCGGCGCGGACTTGCCCACGGTGACCGAGGCGTCGTCTCCCCGCTCGTCGGAGGGAGGAAACAGAGGAGGAGAGGGAGGATCGGGCTTCGTCGAGTTGAGCACCGTGCGGGACGGGAAGCTGAGCCCGGACGACGAAGAGGAAGACGAAGAAGAAGAGGGAGACGAGGACGATCCCGACTTGGAAGAACGATCCAGCTCGTCGAACTCCACCGCGCCCACGATCCCGAGCACCGTCGTCGCCAGCCCCTCGCGATCGCGACTGTCGACGTACAAGCCCAAGTATCGTCCCTCCAGTCGGCAGAGCTCGCTGCAAGCCTCGTCGAAGACGCCCGATTCCGATCCGAGCCGCCCCTCCCTCAGCGCGGGAGGGGACAAAGCGTACCTCCGCATCTCGTCCAAGATCGACGTCGACGACGCCGTCGACCACCTCCACGCCATGACCGCCCTCCTCCGCCGTCGTCGATCCGATCGGACCGACAAATCCGGATCGGTCGTCACCGCCGCGACCGAGCGGAGCCTCCCCGTGGTCACGCGCGCACACACCGACGGGACGTGCGGGACCCATCGAACCGTGGAGCCGGTGGACTTGATCGAATTGAGGGACGTCCTCGAGAACGAGAGTCCTGGCGAGATCGGAGATCTTTATGATGCCATCATGACCGAATTGAGGCAGGACGAGGAAAGGGAGGGAGAGGAGGAGGATGAGGAGGGGGACGACGAGCCCAGCGACGGAGGAGATACGCGCAAGGCTGACAACGGAGGAGGAGGGGGGAGCAGCAGAGGAGGAGGGAAGGGCGGCGGCAGTGACAGCGAAGGAGGACGAGGAGTCGAGGACGAGAGCTCGCGGGGGAAGAAAGTCGAGTGTTTGCTGGAGTGCTACGCCTCCATCGCGGGAGGGTCGACGCTGCCCAGCACGCTGGGGGGCACCTCCGACGAGACGGGGAGCACCGAGGAGGAGGGCGAGGGAGGGGCGACGGCCGACGGAAGCGGCGCGGGAGAGGACGGGACGAGCGGCGTCGCGAGCGCGAACACGAGCAAGGCCGCGTCCACCGAGGCGGCGATCGTCGATGGACGAGAGATGGGCAAAGAAGGAGGGAGGAGGAGTCCCCTCTTCTCGCGGAGCGCTAACAAGGCCAAGACCGAGAGGGCGAGGTCCAAGTCGGCCGCAAAGGTGAGGAAACCAATGGCATGCGAATCTTGATGTTGTCTCGGTGCAGAGCTTTCTCGAGAATGAGCGCACAAATGTGTTCTCTGCTGGTGGGTGAATTACCCTATACTTGGAGGCTTCTGCGACGCAATGATAGATAGAATTGCATTGAAGAATCAGAAAGCAGCTGTGGCCCTTGCCGTGGACTTTCTGGGATGCGATTGGCGGGGAAAGAAACGAGAGCGAGGCTCGGGCTCGCCCTTCCCAATTCGGAGCCGGAAAGGGCCGAAAGACGCATCCCGCGGGGACGGGACTATGAGCAGACGGGCGTCGATGCCGCGAGTGTCGGGTGACCCGACCTTCGATCCCACGTCGCTAACCCCCTCGTCGACGTGGATTTCTCAACTCTTCTTTGCAACTTCCTCTCAGAAACGGTCCTCGCCCGTGCCCGGCGGGAAGCCGAGCTTCGTCTCGCGCAAGTTCTCCGGGGGCAAGAAGGCCGCCCCGGCGGCGGGCGGCGGCGGGCCCGTACTAGCCTCCGAGCCCGCCTCCAAGCCCAAGCCCCCGACGAAACCCGCAGCCCGCAAGGTCCACTCCGCGAAGAAATCGCCTCCCGCCAACAAGCGCCCGAGCCTCTTCAAGTCGATCTTCTCCAAGCGGAACCCGTACGCTAGGACGAGCGCGAAGCGGGGAGTCGGAGGAGGGCGTCGCGCGGCCTCGTCCGGCCGCGGCGCCGGCGCCGCGGCGACGAAGGCGCCTGCGTCCGCATCCGCGCCCCCGAGCTCCGCGGAGGAGGACGTCGCGCCGCCTCGGATCGCGGCGGGCGCCGCCGCCGACGGTCCCGCGTCCGGCTCCGACGCCCGCGCGCCCGGAGGCGAGGAGGTCGCGCGCGCCGCCGCCGCCGCCGCCGCCGAGGAGGAGGAGGCGCCCGCGCCCTCCCTCCCCGACTGGGCCTTCGGCGCCCTGGGAGGCGCCCTCGACGCCGCGTTCGACGACATCGTCTCTTTGGCGACGGCGCTCCCGTTCGTCGCCACGACGTCCCAGGCGACGCGCCGGGAGGAGGTCGGCGGCATGCGAGGGTACGAGGTCGTGCGGGACGACGTCCGGGGGAAGGATCGGATCGTGGCGGGGCAGCCGAGCGTCCGGGACGGGGGGGGCGGCGGCGGCAAGCCCCCCAAGCACCCCGGCGCCCGCCCTCGCGCCGAGCCTCCCAAGATCCCCGAGGGCGCCAAGGACGAGGGCAGCCGTCGCAGTCGAGGCAGGGCCAGACGCGGCAAGGCCGGCAAAGACGACGACGGCGACGGCAGCCTCTTCGAGGAGGGGAGTCGGAGCAGCAGCAAGAAGTCGATCTTGGGCGACGGCGAGATGGTTCCCAAAGAATTCATGGACAACATCCAAAAGCCGAAGAAGAAGAAGAAGCTGTTCTCGGAGAGGGAGGACCAGGGGAAGGACGACGGTCGTGCTGCGAGCGGCGCCGCCGCGCGCCGGCGCGGTCGCTCCCGCAGCCTCGTGCGGGGGTTCAAGAAGCGAACGGAAAAGAGCGTCGACGAGGGGGGCAACGACGGAAGCGACGAAAAGATATCGAAGGACGAGGAGTCCGGCGGCCTCTGGGACGAGAACGGGAGCCAGCGCTCGTCCCGCTCCGGCCGGCTGCTGCTCGAAGACGGCGAGGTGGTGCCCAAGGAGGCGCTGGCGGCGTTCGAGTCGAAGCCGCGGGCCAAGTCCATCAAGCGCATGGGTCGCGGCGGGGCGCGCGGCGAGGACGGCGGCGGGCGCAAGTTCAAGAGCCCCCTCCGGCTGCGCAGCCTCTCTCGGGGCCGGTCCGAAGCCGGCAAGAGGGTCGTCTCGCCAAAGGGAACGCTCCCCGGCGTCGAGAAAGAGTTCGTCGCCGAGGACATGGTCCGGATCGAACTCGGACACGAGGCCCTCGAGATCGCCAAGCTCGACTTCCACGCGTCCACTGAGGCCGAGGAGCGGGCGTCCCGCCTGCTGAGGGAGGAGGAAGAGGCCCTCCGATGGGCCAAGCAAGAGAGCAAGAGCAGGGGACGGGGGTCGGTGAGGTTCAAGAGCCCGTTCAAGGGTCGGAGCAAGTCCCGGCCGAGGGAGGACAAGTCTCGGACGAACGAGGACAAGTCGAGCGGCAAGGAGCAAGAATCGTCGTCCGGACGAGGCGAAGGAAGGGGCATCGATCCCGACGGCGTCGTGGCGCGGAGTACCCCCAAGCCCGCCAAGACCGGTGGTTCCAAGGGCGTTTCGAAGTCCGGGTCCAAGTCCGGGTCCAAGTCCGGATCCAAGTCCGGGTCTAAATCTGGATCCAAGACCTCCCGGCGTTCGAGGGAAGCGCGGAAGGTCAGGTCCTCCGCCAGCAGCGTCGGCAGCAGCAGGTCCAAGAGGTCCAGCAGGTCGGCGCGGAGCCTCCGGGGATACAACAGCAACAGCGAGGACGACGACGTCTCCTTCGTCGAGCGGGAGCTCCTCGCCGTGCCGGAGCTGCTCGTGGCCAAGGGGGCTGACCTCTTCCAGAACTGGACTCGGGGGGAGGAGGACGGCGGCGTTGCGGCGAAGGACCGGGCGGAGTCCCGGCAGGACGACGACCCGGCCCAAGGGGGCTCCTGGTTCAAATGGAACGAGACCTACGACGACGAGACGAGGGACGACGAGACGAGAGACGAGTTCACCGACGAGGAGTCGTTCGCGTCGTCCAAAAAGCGCAGAGGCGGGGGGCGATGGCTCGACATGATCGTGGGCAGCGCGACGTCCGCGTCGTCGAGGGAGGCGGACGACGCCACGTACGACCGCGATCGACGTTCCAGCGTCGTCGAGGACGAAGAAGGGGACACCAGCTCGTCCTCCGTCGCCGAGCGAAGTGCGAGGAGCGATGGGAGCGATGGCATCAGTAGGAACAATAGAGGAGACTGGTTTGCGCCGATCGCGAACTACTTCGCAGATCCGCACCTGGGAGACATCGGGCTCACGGACGCGGAGGCCACCGACGACGAGAGGGAGGGTGCCGGGGCGAAGGGGGGATCCCGACGCGGAACGTCGTCTAAGAGTGCGTCAGTGTCGAACGGGACTTCTAGACGGGGGAAATCGAGGTTGATCAAGGACGCAGATTTGGCAATAAACGACGCGCGTCTTTTGGGAATATGATACGAGGTAGAAGGCGAAGGATAAGGTGCGCGGAGGGCAAAGTTTAAAACAAAAGCAGCTTGGCATTTTCCTCTGTTGAAAAGTCCTTCTCAAAGATTGACATGGATGATTCCTGTGACCTGCCACAATAAAGTTCACACAACGACCACTCAACCTCTTGCTTGTCATTGACGGTTCTTTGGCTTCATGATAGTTGAGGGCAGATCAAAATTAAATTGGAGTGCTACCTTGGCAATAGGACCGACGAGGAGTACGTCGGAAACTGCGGAAGGATAAGAGAAGAAATAAAAAATTACCATGCAATTCTTACCAGTCGGTGTCGTTTGCTGGATGTCTAAGGGGCAGCGTCGCAGCCGTAGCTTACTCCTGATGCCAACTTTGGCTGTTAGATAAAGTCGTTTGTCATTGGAGGGAGTTGCGACGGGCTTGTACCATACCTAGGTACCTAGTGCTGGAAGCGTTACCTACCATGGCATACAATAAAGATGAAAATCCTACAAGTGCCTGCAGCACTAAAATTGGAAACTGCTATCCAGCATTAGCGGCAGACCTTAAACCAATTGAATGATACACTCCTATTCCATTATAATATGCTATCGATACTTCAGAAGAATATCTTCAGTGCCTACTGCATTGCTGAATTGGTGCTTGATGCGTATTCAAACTGGCTTGAGTCACCTTGTAAGAAAATGGATTTACTCTTACTCTCGCAGCTAAATGTCACATCTTCATCCTCCATCAGCTCTTGCTATTTTTTCCACTCGTGACTCACTGAATTAAGTAGAGATAGTAAGCAAGAGAACGAGAGCCAGTATGCTAGTTGGTGAGCTATTTGTATTGTGTGATAAGCCCTTGATCCTCTCAGAGAGTGTTTGAAATACAATCCTTAACAGCAGCACAAGTCTATTGCTATGTGATAAAGCCTTCAAAGGTAGAGACCAGCACAAAATTTCACAACTCAGTATGATTCAGGTATGACAATTGCCTCTATGTTTGGCATCAATGCGGTGTGAGTGGCAGCAATTTTGCTTGAGATATAAAGACAAGGGTTCCTAAGGTTGTAACATCTGATGGGCTGAGGGGGAGTTATCACGGATGTCATAACTTTCCTTCAAACGTTCCAATAAAGACACATTAGTGATGTATAATATGTATTCATAGTATGCGTACAATAGGCTAGCCCATATCCCATATTTTCTCTCAGCTCTTGACATGAGTCATCAAGATGAGACTATTCAGTTAGCAGTGATGATAACATAACACATCCACACATGTAGGAAGATTATGAGTCTCTAAAGTGGACCAAGTCACATGGAATGAAAAATGGTAACTCAAAGTCAATGGTGCCACAGTTGATACCTCTATTAGCTACGTTAGAAATTATGTACAACATGATGTCTCTGCTACCTCCCCCCATGTACAGTTTGATATCTGGTGGCCTCATCTATAAATCTAGTACAATGAGCCTCCAAGGAGATGCATTGTGCTCTCAAAAACTTGGACATAAAACTGTAGAATAATAATTATAATTTAATCATAGCTGTTAGTCTTACACTATTCATGCCACCACAATGTTCTAGACACAGTGATGCTGCATGGTGTTCCCTAGGCCTCCCCCTCTTCCATGTAAAGGGGTGAACGGTGTCGTCATGTTCATACCTCTTTATAGCATTACTTCATATAATTCCCTAAAAGTACCAGCTTAGATAAATATTTATGTGAACTCGGTAAAAAAAAATGTTTTCTGGAAATCTTTCAAGGGTTACCGGTGAACATTTTTTGTCGTCATCATCAACCACCGGACGCTTGGTGTCAAATCGCGCTGGGGATTGGCGTTCATTTTTTGTCGTCAGTCGCGATTTTCAGATGTTTTTGTCCCCGGAAACTAATTTGCGATCTCCGGTTACTATTTACCTGAATCTGGTACCTACAAGTACCGGTTCCTCGTAAGTTCTCACAGATCCTGGTACGTACTTACGTGCAACCAGAGAGAGAAGAACCATCTTGATCCAAGATCAACCACGGAAATTGTCCAACGAAGCTTGGAATTGGAAGAAAAACAAGCAAAGTGAAACGATTGAATTTCTTTCCCCATGCAAATCAAAACGATTAAACAGCTTCCCACATGAAGTGAAATGATTATTAATTCATACATATAATTTAGTAACACACTAACCTTGTAAGTTTAGTTATACCTATTCCAAAATAGACTTCAGACTTGATAATGTGTCTGCCCTAGCTATACCTTACTAGGCATTACTCATTACCGTTTTGTTTTTCGTTATTTTATTCAAACACGACGAGCAATGACAGTCCATAGACTGCTCATGCGTGCGTCCTTGATTGCTCAAGATAGCCTCAATCTTGCATACACTCGCAAAAGCAGTCCTCACCCGCCCACGTCGCGTGCGTGCTGCGAGATCAATGCTCGTCATAATTAATTTTGACGCCACAACGACGTCTACTACAAGGACGACAGCCTCAACGATGGTGACGTCGACGAGAAAACAACGGACAAGCACGGTGAGTTCCCCTCCCCTGCACACGAGTGTCGCATAACCGGCTGAGGACGGTGGAAGGGACGAGCGAACGATGGACGAGTGCTATAAGTTTTTTGCCCCCCCCCTCCTCGTCGATTGCTCTCAAGGTCCCGTTGTTTTCTCTCCTCTCTTGGCAGCAAAGCAGGTCGGCCGAATGAAGGAAAGTGGGGGCCGGGCATGAAGGGGCCAGCGAGCGTCGAGCGATCGGTCGAAGACGGGGGGGAGAGTGAGAGTGAGCGACAGAGAAGTACGGTAAGTTTTTTGTGGCCCTATGGTCAACTGCTATGCTTCTAATTCTAATGACCCATTGCTGCCCCCTTGCAATTGCAAAGCAGGCTGAGCGTCGAACAATTGACAGTCAGTGATAGGAGCGGGAAAATGAGTGTTGCATGATTGCCCGGAGATGGGAGGGAGAGAACGGACGGGCAAGTGGGCAAAGGACAAGTGTGATTAATTTTTTGCCCCCCCTCTCGCCCCCTGTTGTTGATTGCTCTCATAACCTGGCTCCTCCTTAGTCATACGACAGCAAAGCAGACAAAGCAAGGGACGGCAGATGGTCAGGGACAGGAAAGGGGCACAATGAGCATCACACGGCCAACTAGGGGCAGAGGGAGGAGGGTACGAGCATGCAAGCCAGGGATGACTGGCCGAGCGAGGAGGGGGGGAATACAAGCGTGCGGAAGTGGCAAGGAGACGATCGAGCAAGGGAGAAGCGGATGGCAACTTGTAGTGGTCGGGGATTGCGTGGGGGAAGGGGACTGGCTCTTATAATATAAATAATTATTGTTCAATTAAAAACAATTGTTTTTAAAAGCAAATAGGAGTATCGTATTTATAGTAATAGTAGCAATAGTAACACCCGAGATCAAGAATAGGTTGTTACCGGTGAATGCAGTCGGTGTGTATCTACTGTAGTTTTGTTTTTATACCAGCTGTGTCGGTGCATCATTACCGGTCGCGTCGTAAAATCAATATCAATTCCTGGTAACAATTTTTAAGCATTATTATAGAATTTATTTGCCGGTGATTATTTACCGCCTTATCGATACATACATATCAGTTACCGATCATTTTAGTGTTACATATGTTTGTATGATCAATGAAGGGGCTGGTGCTGTATATCACCACAAGATATATCATATGCTAGTGAAATGGTAGGTACAGAGCACACATGATTTGGTCATTCAAGGCGGGGTAGATTGTCAAGTGCCAGGAGTAAGCAGAGCGGGGGTGCAATATTGTCAAGTGCCAGGTAAGAGCAGGATAGTGAAACAAACTCAATAGGGGGAACAGAAATGCAACAATGGCCGGAGCTAGTTTTTTTATTGAGTTCGATAAATGACATTGATGGATAAACTCACAGGAATATCTGGATGCATTGATTCAACGATTATGACTGTGCTTGCTGATGACATTGAGCACAACAATAGGGCGAATGTAGTTGGCTTTGCATGCGACTCATAATATGTCATTCTTGAGTCATCCTGTGATGTATAATTTAGCCTAGTTAAGAATTTGGTGCTATGAAACTTTTATGCTAGCTTTGAGTTTGACTACTATGGTACATAGCAGTTATAGCCTCATACTAATTTTGAATTGTAAAGTAAATGTAAAATTTGCTTACCAGCATCTATAAGAGGACAACTAAGAATAAATGCTCGAAGATTAAATTCTTGTCAGAAAAAAAGGGTGCAACAAAAAGGAGGGGGGTCCATAGTGTAGATATTGCTGTAAATCAACATTGTCATAGTGACAAAGTAACAGTAGTATAAAATGTGCGGGGTAAAAAGAGGGAGAACCTGCTCCAAATGCAAGAGGAACAATGAAAAGTTATCATCAACAAATCCAGCTAATAGAGCTAGCTGATTTCAGAATCACAAGCTTAACCATACACATGAACAATCACTGAAGACATGTATGTCACGAAAAAGTCACTCATGAGGCTTTCGAAATAATGGTATATATTTGCCCCTAGGCCAGTATGTGCACATAAATTTGGAGGTAAATTATTGTATATAAAAGCGCCGTACAAAGTCCCTCTATAAAGCTTGACCCCTGGCCGCATCGCGTACACTATAAGGAAACAAAACACAAAGCCCCCTATGGACCGATGGGAAGGGACCCCAGTCCGACTCAACCCAAAACGCACTAACTAGACGGAGGGGGTGTGAAGTAGTTTTAGTAAATATTTTGTGGGTACTCGTATAGCCAAAAAGTGCTAAAACATAAGAAATCGGCGATAGAAGCCGAATCTTAGTATCGTGCATGCGTTTCACTACGTACATTTGAATACGTTTCCTACGTACATCGTTCAGTTGCACGATGCAAAAAGGAACAATGGCATCCATCTTACCATTTGTATGAGCCAAGGTGTCACGCAGTTATATTATTCTGGCATTTGTCAAAATGAAAAATGTCAGAATATTACAGGCCCGATGGAGAAAAGAAATCTGACCGACACAAAATGAAAGTTTCGTCGATTCAAACTACATTGAAAGCTACATGTGCTTCTGAACCGCACCTTCATTCAAACTATATTGAAAGTTTCGTGAGATTCCGATTATCCTTTACCAGCCAAAGGGAAGTAACGGAGAAGACCAACTCGGTACTCGCCGGTCGGTACCATACATACCTATGGTATCGTATTGTACGATGACCCCGTCAGAAATTTCAAGCTTCTAAGTAAACTGCTTTTGAAAAAATATCATTTCCCTAAAATAGGGCGGACCATAGCTCTACTGCAATCAACTCACCCCTGGCCTGGCCCCTATCTTACTTTTGCTATTGTACCATGACCCACTGACAACAGCCTCATAGAGTTCATATAAATATAATGTGATAATATTCCGCAGTTAATTTTTTATTGAATCCATTGGCACTTGAACAAAAATATTTGTTAAATATTTTAGGCTCAAGATGGGAGATATCTACTGTGAATCTGTTGCCACTTTTTGACACTGACCTTTGTATCATTTTGAACCAATACTTTGTTCAGTATTCTAACCCACAATAATATGATTGCATGAGGACAACTTACATGGCAGTAAAAAATTGGCAATATGAAAATGAATCTTTGTTTGGGTTGTGCCAAACAAAGATTCCTTCATATAAATCAAGAAGACAGCTTTCTTCTGTCTTATCCTCCTGTCAAGGTCAACATTATTGATATATTCATATTTAAAAGTTGGCAATCAAGATATGGGCAGCACACACTTCCTGCGTCTCATGTCCGAACTCCAAAACAAAGAGAATTACAGCATGACAAAAGGCTGGGTGACTGTGACTCCATGTTTTGATGTCTTGGCTCCATCGATATTAACCTACGCCTACATATTATGATGGTACCTTGCCACTTCCACAGTTTGTGCTAACTTGTTTTGTCTGAATTGTCCATCCATGTATACAATCATTATTTAATACAGATGCACGGAAAACATCATGGGGGTGGACATAAACGTGCATTGAGTTGTCGTGCAAAATTTTTAATTTGAAAATACCCATTTGACCTTTTCTCTGCATCTGAATTATTTCAAAGTGGGTTGCCAAAAAATTTGATTGTATATATACAATTTATAGTTTGGGGTCACATGATAGAGATGCCAGGTGACGGGTTGCAGATATAAGCCCTTAAGATCTTCATTTTTGCGGGTAAATGCTAAAAGTTCAATAAATGCATTGCAAGTGTCAACACATCGATGTTTAAGTTTCTTATACATGGTGTCTACCAACATGTTAAAATCAGGTTAGTGTTTTCTGTTCAGGGTAAAAACTAAATAATCCAAGTAAAAATCAGGGTTGACTCAAGAATGACATATTTTAGAATGCCCTCTAGACGGTTAGTAGATTAAGCTATCTAGCTACCGTAATTAAAGGAATATATGATTTTGGGGGACCCTTGAAATCAGCAAAAAGCGTTTGATGAGAATTTCAAAATGGCACCAAAATAGTGTTTTGGGGCCTTTTTCAGGGGGAAAATCAGCAAAAGCGCTTAATTAAATCTGAGGAGTGGCCAAAATCAGCTATTTATTATATTCATATATTCCTTTAATTACGGTAATTGTCCAGCAGAATTGAGTACGAGATACTTTACACCTTCAGCCAGCAGTCTATAATGTGGCCAATATCGAAGACTGATGACCGACTACGTAGATAAGCAAATCATCGCTTTGCGATGATGTCAGTTTGAGTTTTATGAGACGAAGAACTGTCTCTCTGCACTCATGCGTTCGCATCACTTAACGCCCATGTTTTGTACCAGGATCTACAGTAATCTACGTAGAATCGTGCTCACACTCACTATAGAGCAGAACTCCATCGCCCATAGCACGCTAGTCCTGCACCCATACTATTCCTATAGATAGAAGGTCTCCACTCCGATCGATGACGTCGTCCTTACTGTCTTGGTACGACACTCCGAAAACCTGCATATCCGAATTTTCGAATCTTCTGGTTCTCATCTTCGTATGTATTACTGTCATACACCATTACGTATACAATCGCATAAACAGTGATCAATACTCGCTAAGCTCTAAGCTTCGTCTTGACAACAGAGCTCCTTAACAGACATGTTTGATTTCTTGGTCGTGGATTGGTTCTACAAGATTTAGCACAAGCATTGACCAAGACTGTATTAGAGTCATATATTTTGCCCGGCAGGAGAGCTTCGTTTATCATCGTATTGCCAAAAATGTTATCGCTAAATCATCGCCAAATTATCGCTAAAAAGGTGAACAACAAGAACAAGAAGAATCTGTGGGGACGCGTAGGTGCACGCTTCCCAGCAGGGTTTGCGACTTGTTTGTGACTCGTGACTCAAAAACTCAAAAAATACTCGACGAGAAAGGTTTTTGCCCCCCAAAACTCGGACTTATTTGATCATCATTTTAGAGGGCTATGACTTGAACTCGACTCGATACTCGTCATTTTTTAGTCGTGAAATAGAGGGCAAAACCCCTCGTTTCACGAGAGCCAACCAACAAAAGCACTGCGCCGAGGGACGAGATGTTGTCGGAATTTGATATAATTTTTAAAATTGTAATATTTTGAGTCCATGATGTTATTATTAATGGCCAACATCTTCGCAATTTTACGCGCCTGCAAATACTTTCCAAAAATAATGGCAGGATTGAATGAGGACAAGACAATTTGTAATTATTCTGACGTACAGAATATAGCGGGAGACCCCAAGATACTCGTGACTTGATACTCGGAACTCGTCCGATATTACAAGTCGAGTAACAATATTGAATGACTTACTTACTCGCCCCATTGAAAAAAACGAGTCATACTCGGAAACTTACTTACTCAACAAAAGTTCCTCGAGTCGTAAACCTTGCTTCCCAGTTCCCTTTTTAAACAGCTCTGACCTTCTAACAAAGCTCGGATTCCCATGTAAAGTGAAAATACAGTTGAGCAGCATGAGTGATGGGTTATCTGGTACTTCTATTGAATAATGTGCACATGAATAATATACATGTCAATAAGAAGATATTCTCTCAAGGTAAAGACAGAAAAATAAATGCATCAACTAAATTCTGTGTGTGTGTGTTTATAGTTGTGCTTTGTCACTTCCTTCCATACCAAGTTTTTTGTCAAGAGCCAAGGCGACTTCTCAGTAACCGAGATAAACTGTTACAGTTTTGATATTAGATTGCAAAGATTTGTGGTGTTTATGCATTCCTTTTGGTGGTGGCTCCTGCCCACGTGTCCTCAAATAGGGGTGTCCGTTGAAATAGAAAGCATAGAAGAATTGGAACAGATGACACATTACACATCCCCTCCATAGAGGCACTCTATTCATCGTGGCTGGGACTATTGTTCAAAGCAAAGAACATTCATGGCCATCCATGCCCAACCGCATCTTCTCGTCATTCGATGGTTCCCAGTCACGCCCGATAATTGGTGCGCTGTTGTATCCTCTCCTGTTGCCTCTAGAGAGTTACGCATTGGATGGTGGAGAAGATAGAGAAGACTAATGATTCGAGAGCGATTGGTTCAATATGGATGCCCAGTCAAGCCCGATAGGGATTGCACTCTCCTGTTGTTAACACGGCGCATTAAAGGAGAAGCAAGAACACTTTTTTTGGACAAAGGAAACATGAACAAAGTATTACCAATAATAAATTACAGTGTAAATGTGCAGTGCATGTGCAAACTGTACATGGCATCATAGTGACAACGCCTCCGGGTAAAATCGGTCGATATCAAAGTGCCAAAAAGAGATCAAAAATTGTGTACATCGAAAAATTGAAGATAATTCCACCGCTTCTCCACAGACTGCCCCTCCCCATCCTCTCATCTCACCATCAAAGCCAGCTCCTCTTCTATTGCCCTTCACCATTTCCCTCAATTGGACCCTGTTCAGACACAACTCTTGGGACGTTGTTCTGCTCCTCAATTTGCTGGCGGAGAGATCCTTTGCTCTGTTGTGGAATTGAACCAGCACCATTATTCCATGATGAAGCCAGGGGGAGGCTGAAATTGTCCATATATTGATTTACAGCAGATGAAATCATTGACTGGTATGGGGACTCATGGGCGCTTGAAATGCCCATGAAAACAGAGCTTGATGTTGGCAATGTCATGGGAGAGCTATCAGGGACAGTGAGATCCGACACTGTGGAACTTTGATTCTGACCATAATTTGCCTTCCTCGCCGAGCTTCTGGCCTGCGCCGAGGTCGCGAGTCGCTTCCAATCATTCACGATAGAGAGAATCAGATCGTGCTCCCTCTTGTTGGCTCGCATGTAGCTCTGATACTTCCCAACGATTATGTCGACCAGCTTGGATTCCGCATTTGTGCGGCACGACGACTGGCGAAGAAGCAGCAAGCGCAGTGACATCAAGCTGCCCGCTACATCTCTGTTGTTTGCAGCTGGATTCGCAGCAGGTTGGGTGGATGTCGAATTTCGATCAAGCGGCATATATTTTCCAAGCAACAGGGCGAGCGATTGTTCATTCCACAAATAAGGCGCGGGTGTGGGCGTGGCACTAGGGTTCGAAGGAGGAAGTGGCTTCGATGGCTGCGGCGTGTCCGGAACGGGCGATGGAGGGATGACATATGTCTGCTCACTTGAGTACGGTATTCTTGGAGAGGACGCAGGGTCCTGCTCAACGGGCGGATTCTCCTCAGCTTCCTCCACCGCCGCCTTGAGGCCCACATCGATGGTCAGCTTCCACTTTGGCTTTGGCCTCAATTTCCAAAACCGCTCCATGCATTTCTTCTCTAACACAGGATCTCTGGTCAAGTTTTGATTGCTGTAGAGCGAAACCACGATCGTGCCAACTGGAGTATTCACTGGGATGGACAGACAAGTGTTTACACCGTAAATCTTTGCGCCCCCCACTCTTGCAAAGTGCTCTGGCCTCAGCAGACTCAAATTGTTCTCCCAACAGGGAATCCTGGAGAGGTAAACCCGGCCTGGCAAGCCGAAACCGGGGGAGAAGGAGAAGTTCTTACTGTACATGCCAAACTGGTCGGTAAAGATAGTATTGGCGATGAGAAGCTGTTCCTCTTCGCAAATGTAATGACTCGTCCTTCTGTCAGTATAATTTTCATTGGACTTTGAGCTTTCTTACCTCATTCAAGCGATTCATCACCTGTGGCGGTGACTGAACGGTGATATATCCAGCGTTGGAGAGACGCACAGACGACCCCCCCTTAGCCCCGTAAATAATGCCGTTGATTCCGCCACCACTCGTCGTCGTCGCCACGCCAGACGAGCCCCCGATATGCTTCTCGCCCCCATCGGCATCGTCAGAATGTGACACATTCATGGGCACCCACAAGTCCACAAGCCGGAAGGGGGAATCGACCTGGGCAAGGAACTTGGAGATTTCCCTCAGGAACAACCCCTGGTACTGCTCGTTGCACGAGGACGATTCAAGGACAGAGTCGATCGCCTCGTCGATGATGGTTTTCACCTCGGACCCAGGCCGTTGGTCCTCATCGGACGCTGATGCCTCGAGCTCGCCGTCATCCTTGGCTGCCCCTGCCCCTGCCGCTCCGCCGGCCGTGGCGCCGATGTCGACGGCGCTGGTCCTCCTGGAGGCGGGGGCCTTCGCAGGCCGGATCTCAGGCGTGTTGAACAGCTCGACGAACGACGCGATGGACGTGGACCGTCTCATCGACTCCTCGAGGATGGACGACTCGAAGCTGAACTTCCGGGCGCGAGCCGCGCTTGATTCCTTGGCGATGCTCCCGTTGACGCTGTCCACTCGCTCTCGCTGCTGCTGGGAGAGCTCGTCGCTGCCGCCCGCTCCCGTGTCGACTCGCAGGCTGCCCCCGGAGTCGCCGGCCTCTCCCCCCTCGTCCGCCAGGCCCTGGAGGTTGCGGCTACTGAGTACCCGGACGGGAAGCCCGCTGACGAACACGCCCTCGTCGACGCTCAGGCGCCTGTCAACTGAGGAGGCCTCGGCATCGACGGTGCCTAAGGTCCCTGCTGCAGCATTCGCGTCCTCAGCTAGCGCCGACCTCATGCGCTTCCTCTTGGCCTGGAGCTTGGTATCGCTGCATGACTTGGCAATGTAGTCGATAGCATCAAGGCTGGCAAACCACTCCTTGGTTTCAAGTTGAAGGTAGCTGATCTGGAGGCTGGGTAAGAATAATACAATGGCAACATGGCTCTTGTTAGTTCAAATAAGTCGAAAGAGTGAAAACCAGTAGAGTCAAACGGAGTTGAAGCCGAGCCTTGACCCCAGCCCAACATAATATCATACTAGCACTTACCAAAAGTTTGCGAGGTGGGTCCTCCACATGCGGCTGATGTTAAACTGCAGCTCCATGCGCACCCAGTCCGGCGTGACCGACTTGAGGAACAGCGTCTGCGCGCGTTGGATGTCGCCTCCCACGTCGCCCCCCGTGGGCGTGATGCCCACACCGCCGCCGCCCGCGAGCGAGCGATACGTCCGCGCGCTGAGCTTTGCGTTCTTGAGCTTCTTGGTGAGGCGCGAGGTCCGGCACGAGAGCAGGTCGCACAGGAAGTCGTTGAGCTTGATGCCATGGGGGAGGGGGAGGAGGCCGGCGTCGAAGGACTTGATCAGCTTGTCCGTATAGGCGGACTCCTCCGACGCCCAGCGGCCGGTGCGGTAGCTCCGGCAGGCGGTGGCGGCCCGGGACGCGAGGGCGCGCTTGTGGGTCCCGTTGAAGAGTGCGATGGAGTTTGCGGAGGACGAGGAGCTCTCTCCGTTGTTGTGGATGCTCAGCACCGCGTTATCTTTCTCTCGGAGCCGGGCGGCCTCCTCCAGGATATCGATGGGGAGGGGCAGTACGCTGATTTGGACGATCGGAGATCGCCGGCAGCAAGGACAAAATGGTTGCTGATTCAAGTAATTCGTCCGAAGAGTTTGTCTGACAAATACTACATCCAATGGAAGGCATGTCTACAAAGGAGTGAAAAGAATCAAATTGTTAGGAGTGCATGTTTCGTTAATGACGGCCTCGCCTCGGTCTCGTCGGCACGCAGAAAATTAAATCGTCCCCAATCAGGCAGGGTCATGGCCCTTGGCCTTGGCCAGCCGGGCCCACAAAATGTGAGCAAAAACGACGAAGACTAGATAGAGACGTAAATTTGGCGATGCTGAAAATATGTTCCGGTACGACAACGTACGTTATGTACCAGGTTTATCGCAGAAAAATGATTATTCAATCATTACGTTCCGGCATTCCTTCTGTCGTAACACGACTGCACATATTGCGCAGGCTCACAAGTCTGTAGCGAAGTCTCGCGCACAAAAGACAGGTACATAACGGTTCGAATTGCTTCCGGCGGAAACGAGGGAGCCAGATACCCAAACTTCAACTTCGTCTTTTTCCAGCGGAACCGCCCTCGCTCGCTCGACGGTCTCGTGGCTGCGCTGTGGAGCCGAGCCTCGGCCTCGAGGAGCATGCAAGGCGCGGACGACGACGATGACGACGACGACGGCCGTGGCGTTGCTGAACCGAACCAACGCAAGAGGAAACGTGCAGGCCAGCCCCCGAGAAGCTGGAGCGGGGCGACGGAGCCGGGGCCAGGGCCATGGTAAGACAAGGCGCGGCGGCGGCGGAACGGTAGGGAGCCAATGCATCCGAAAGCAATGCGACTTGCTTCGTTCGGTCCTTCCCTTTTCTCCGCCACGCTGGGTTCCAACTCCACTCACCGTGTGGACTGTGCAGCCGCAGCCGACGATCTGAACGTCGCAATTCGGCTGACGGCAGGCGGCGCAGATAGATCCGTCGGCCTGCGCGTCGGCGGCCTTGCCCGTGGGAGAGGACACGCCAGTGGCGTTAGGGTAGGACGTCGCCATGGTACGCATGACAGACGAGGGGGCTATCGCTGCGGCCGCCACCGCTGACGGCGGTCAAGCTCAGAGGTGCTGGCGCCTGAAGAATGAATGCCTAGTAATGGCCAGCGCCCCCTTTATCATTTTTCCATGGCGATGGCAGCGACGCCGGCCCAGATTTCTGGTTGGGTTGGGTTTGTTTTTTGGTCGTTTCGTTGATTCTGTGTGAATGTTGGGCGGGATAAAAGATGCGATCGCGTGCGACCTGTGTTTTGCATGCATGCGGCTTCTCGCCCTTTTCAGGCGGCAGTCGTTCGATCGTGTTATCATATCATCTTCTGCGCGTGCGCGCGCAGGGCGCTTGATACGCACCGTCGGGCTTATTTTGGCGACTGTTCACCTAATTAAATGTCTTAATTACCTGCTGTCCACACTTTTTATCATCGCTTAATGACGACTTCGGTTGACAAAGAATCTTGTGTTCTTCCAACTCCGATGCTGGCACATAGTTACGTATGTACCATTCAACCTTCAAAAATAATGCAGGAATAGGTATTGCTTGAAGACCGGAACACTTACGTGTAGTACTTCCGAACCAGACTTCTGCGTGGGAACAAGTAAATTGCGCGCGATTGCGGGCGAACGGCGAACGAACTTTTTGATTGGGAACACGGAACACGGTATCCAATGTATTTAAGCTTCGTTCAAGGATAATGCACATATGGGTATTCTACGGATAAATTCAAATACACGCTCATTTACTCATCTCTACGTATGGGTACCTACTTGTAATTCGGGTCCGACGCGGGTTAGAACGTTGCACGATACCTGGCAAAGAATGCCTGAGGAAATGGCCCGAAATGAAGTTGACTAATTAGTCCACGATTACTCCCTAAGTATAGAGCGCTACAACGTGCTCCCCTAAGCACCCCGCACACATGGTAATTGACCTTTCACACGTGCAATAGGTGCGGACCGACTTTCCGCTCTTGCAATGGGATTTTTGGTACCTTTGCTTCGATCTGTTCCACTCGCCATGATGCCAAGTTCCGGTGGTGAATTCCGGTCTTTGGGTGAGCTGGTGCTCCTGCCTGACCATCCTCAAACGGGTCACACGCTCATCCGCCTCCCGAATGAGCTCCCCATCTTCATTCAAGTTGCATTCAAGCAACTGAATAGCAAGCTTCTTGCAAAAATAAAGCACAGACTCCGCTTCTTTTCCCAGCGCACGCCCACGAGAGTTCAACGCGTTGACCTCGGCCACAGACAAAAAGAAGCTGAACTGCCGATGCGGCCACCACTTTGTGTTCCAAAGCTGAGCCAAATCCAGAGGAGAATGCCTCCTCTGGTTGTGGTCATCAATCCAGTGCTTGGCACGGTTGTGACGAGAGTTCGGCTCCGCGTACTTCCAGCGGACGACCTCCCCTGCCGAGGTCTTCCGGTACGCCTCGTGGTCCGCGACCTCGTCCAAAACGCCGTGGGTCGACATCATCTTCGTCACATACCTCTCCTCCTTGCAACAATGGACAAAAAAAGGGTGCCCGTCGAACTCCAGCTCCAGCGTCTCGCTGTGGCCGATGGGCTTGTCCTTGAAATAGTCGTTGATCAAGTCCCCGGGCACCCCCTTCGCCCAGTACCGGCCCCTCTTCTTTATCAAGGCCTGCCCGTATACGCCCATTTTGCGCTCCATCTCAACGATACCCTTCGAGACACAAAAGCCACTGTCCATCGTCACGATCTTTCCGCTCCGTCTGATGGCCTTCACCATCCGGAGCATGAGGCCGACAGTGACGCCAAGATGATTGTACTCCTTCGGCCCCAGCTCGGGCGGCCGGTCCTTCCCCTCCTGTAGTTCCGAATGCCACAGGATGGGGTTGCCCCCCACGAGATCCCCGTCAGAGATTGTGTGCCGCTCGTTCCCAAATGGATGCGGCTTGCGCGGCACACACATCCACCCCAGACAGTGCTTGTTGAGGTATGCGAGCATCGACTCGTCGAGCGTGTTCATCCACGAAGGGTCGAACTCCTCCTCCATGTGCTCGTTGAACACATTCTCCATCTGACGCACCTCATGGAACTTGTCCTCGAAGCCAGGCACTTCCCGGTCCGTGTACGTAATGTGGCGCATGAGGTCGTTGAAGCGATCCCACGTAAACCACTTGTTCATGCGGAAGGGCGCGCCCTCCTTCTCCGACACCTCCTTCTTGCTCCACCACATGGCCCGGTCTGGCACACCAGGATGGCATGCCATGAAGAAGATGGCCCCAAAAAAACGAAACATCTCTGTCATGTCTGTGGCGGGGTAGAGGGTCTTGTTTGTCTCGGGGATCACGACATCCCGTACGTACTTGACCGGAAACGCCATGAGAAAGAGCTCGATCTCTTCCATTTCCTTGATCCGGCTCCAGGCATAGTTCTTCCAGCTCCCCTTCGTCTTCTGGTTCCCCACCTCGGCTGTCCGCCGGCAAGTCGTGGGCTTGATCCATTTCCCCGCTGCAACTGGAGCGGGAGGGCCTGCATTCTCGGGCGCGGGCTCAGTGTCAAGTTCGACAGTAATGCCCTGCGCCCGCAACTCATCGATGTCCTCCGCTCCAAGCCCGTTCGCGGCCGCGGCTCGCGCTGCCATCCGCACAAGCACTGGATCGTTGTTGTTCCTCGAAGACGCACGAGCTTCCGTGTTAGGAACTTCTCCGTCGCAAGCCGCGGCCGCCGCCGCGGCGGCTGCCGCCGGCGCACGCGGACGCGAAACCTCATCCTCGAACGGATGCGGTCCCTCGACCTCAACCTTGAAGTTCGCCTTCGCCATGATGAACTCGTCGACCTCCGGGAAGTCCGGGTGGGAGATCTTGTATCGATCGGTGATCTTCCCACTTCGCTTGACCCTGCCCAGCAACACACCGGACGGCGTCTATTTTGGCGATCATGTTCAGTATACTTAAATATTGTCTGTCCGTAAATTATCGCTAAAAATAGCTCTGTCCGGTGTGTTGCAGAACACCAACCATCACGATTAGACGACACAAAATCATCGGCCGTGGTCTGCCTCCTGCCGGCCCTGCCCTGCCTGGCTGGACATTGTATTGTCTCTGTCACAAAGTCTGTCACTTTTTACAGAGCAGTTTACAACCCCCCTCTCACAAACCTCGAACATGGCTCTGCTGTCCCTCCTGAGCCAGACGAACCCCATGAGCGACGACTTCCAGCCGAGTCCATTCCACGTTCGAGGCGAGGGAAACGAACCGCAACCGCAACCGCACCAGCAGAATCCATCGAGCGCGAGCGCGCCGGGGCCGAGCCCCGCCATGGCCATGGGCATGGGCATGGGCATGGGCACGGGCATGGGCACGGGGGTCGACCCTCAACACCCTCCTCCGCATCCGGGCTCGCACCCGCAGCAGATCGACCCGCGCCAGAACGACATGATCGCCGCCGAGCTCCGGCGGATGCAGCAGGCCAGGACCGACGAGAACAACGCCCTGATGCAGCTCCTGCGGCGTCAGGAGATGGCCGCGTACGCCGGGCCGACGGGCGCGAGCTCGCAGCAGCCGTTCCACGGCATGTCCGCGGGCGACGCGAGCGCCCTGATGCCCCCGTCGATGATGGGGGGCGGCATGGGCCCGGGCGCGGGCGGCCAGATGATGATGGGCAACCGAGGCATGGGCGGCATGGAGGGCGCGGGGGCGATGGGCGCTCAATTGAACAACTTCTTTGCTTCCGGCATGATGGGCATGGCCGGCATGGCCGGCGGCATGAACCCAATGCCGATGCCTTCGGCTCCGGCCGCGATGGCCTCGAGCTCGCCGGCCGCCGCGGCGTTGAGTTCTCCCGCGGGCGCGCACCTCGACCCCTTCGCGCCGTCGTCGTCTTCCTCGTTCCCGAGCGGCCTCGGGGGGGACAACGACTTCCCCCCCTCGTCGGGCGCGTCACAGGGCGCCTCCTACCCCCCCGCCGCGGGAGTCGCGGGAGCCGCAGCGACCGCCCGCCAAGGCCAAGGCCAAGGCCAGTCGAACAAGGAAGATCCGGGGTGGGAGGAGCAGTTCCGGTCGCTGCAAGCGTTTACCCTCCGGAACGGACACTGCAAGGTCCCCGCGCGGTACAAGGCCAACCCCAAGCTCGGACGGTGGGTCATGACCCAGCGCCGGCAGTTCACCCTCCTCATGCAGGGCTTCCCCTCCGCCCTCTCGGCCGAGCGCATCCGCCGCCTCGAGGGGTTGGGGTTCACGTGGTCCGTCCGCCCCGAGCCCGTGACGATGTGGAACAAGAAGTTCCAAGAGCTCCTGGCGTACAAGGCGACGTACGGGAACTGCATGGTCCCCCAGCGATACCAGGCGAATCCCCAATTGGGGACGTGGGTGCACACCCAGCGACGGCAGAACAAGCTCATGGCCGAGGGGAAGAGCTCGAGCATGACGAAGGAGAAGGTGGAAGCGCTGGATGGGATCGGGTTCTTCTGGGCCGCGAAGAACTCGACGAGCTCGACGGCCGACAAGATCCTCTCGGAGGGCGACAAGGGCGACGGCGGCGGGGACAAGTCGAGCAAGGATTCGTCGGGCAAAGACGCGTCAGACTGCGGCGGCGGCGACAGCTGCAAGGGCCCAGGCGCCAAGGCCGCGTGATTTTCGAATGCGCGTAGGGTTGGATTCTTTGTCGGCGTTTAGGTGATTCTTTCGGGCGTTCCTCATGAAAACGAATGGCAGCGATCATAAAATTGCTAATTAGATAATCGTTTATGTGCCATCGAAGTGCAACTATTCGAGGAGAAGCGATGGGAGGTTGAACGTGCAGTTGCCATCTGCGTCGCCATCGTACCTCTCTAGAGGCCGAAGCGAAAGGTACGATTCAACTCGCTTCGTACGACAATACATGGTGACTAAAAGTACCTATGTCGAGCGTCCAACCAAGTCCTGCATCTTTCCGTGTTGGGTGGTTTCAAGAGAGACGCCAGTGCGTACATTCGCCGTGATGGTGTTGGAACGCGCTCGCTCGAGAGATCGAGAGTCGAGAGTCCAGAGCCGCCAGCTCTCGAATCGATAGATCGAGAGCAACGGACGGAAAGCGGAAAGGATCCGGATGGGCGAGGCGGTAGATATGTAGTACCATACGTATGTACCTCTCTAGAGATGCATAAGAGTTGAAAACTGTGTGCGAATAAAAAAGTGAGGCGAACCCGCCCGACCCACATTCACATCTTGAGACATCAAATCTCCGTAGGTATCTATCTGTGCACTTCTCTTCTATCGTTTTGCGCCGATGTCGTTTTGCGCGGCATCAAGGCGAAGGTTTATCATCCTTCATGCCAATCTGCTTACATATGTAAATATAATAAGCCTATGTAGGTACATCCATGATGCGAGCTCTGCATTCAATCGAGACAACGTTCCATGCCCTTGAGTTGTCCATCCGTGGACGAATCGTAAGAACGATCGAATCGCCCATGCCGTGCAGCATTTCGAAACTTAAACCGGTAACAAATGTCGTTCCCTTTCCGTCCCTGCAGACGACGACAAGGGAAGATGACGTATAATACATCCGGACCATATGTATTGCTTGACGGTTGACAGGCAGGCGTCTTCTTCATATGTATCTCTATTGTCTTGGGGGTTCAGATACGGATCTCCCTCTGAGCGAGATCGATGAGCCGTATGTACCATATGTATCGTACTACAGTTTCCAAATCAAATGCTTTTTCCGTGACGGAGGGAAATTTCCCAGTCGCGCTGAGATATTTCCCTCTCATGTTCAAATCATATTGATTCCTACATGACGATACGAGAGGATTTTCATTGACCGTGTACAGCGTGTGACTTTCATGTTACTACACGTGACGATAAATTTGAATCACGTTCGAGAATTTTTGATTTCAAATCAAAATAACGGAGGAATAAGTACACAGGTCATCGACATCGATGGGAAATATCCCCCGCGCGACTGGGAAATTTCCCTCTGTCACGGAAAAAGCATTTATTTTGGAAACTGTAGTAGTAACCACTGTACCATTTCATTTCCCCATCATGTAATTTGAAAAGGGGGAGCGACGTTGTCATTTCAGCGTTTCGCGTGTTTATACTAATTCCGCCATCTATATGTTTGGCCCCTCGTGCGGTTGTAAAAACATCATTCCTGGCGATGGTAAAAACATCATTCCTGGCGATGGTAAAAACATCTATCCTGACAATGTTAAAAACATCAATCCTGGCAATGTTGAAGACATCAATCTTGTCTTGTGGAACCTTACTGATTCCTTACCTGGATCATCCCCCTTTCAGCGCAGTAAAAAACATCATTCTTGTCATCCTAAAAACGTCAATCCTGTTGCTTATCCCATGTCCCAATCACTGTATGTACTGATAAAACATCTCTCCTGCCGATGAATTCCTATGTACAAATCCTGTCATTAAAAACATCAATTCTGGCACTCGGACCAAGTCTCGGCCTGACTCGTCCCGACCCAGTCAGACCGCCTCTTTCGACTTCACGATTTCGAGATGCCCGCGTTACGAAACGGCGAAAAAAATATTTCGCCATCTCGTAACGCTCGGGTCTCGATATCGCAAAATGGTATATTTTGCGATATCGGTCTAACAGATCGAACAAAAAAAGCGCGTCGCCCCAGACCCAGAAAAGCGAGAAAGATACGCCACAATTTTTGAGAATTCACACATGTAAGTTTGTACCTAAGTAGAAGTACGATACCTCTGGTGCGCGCGGACAGTACGATAGATAGTGGGCACCTCGGAAAATCTTGGCGATAATTATTGCGATCAATGAACAGAGATATCTTTGTCGTAGATACATAAATGCAACGTGATGTGAGTGATGGAAGCAGATGCGATCGCCGTATTACTCGCTATTCCCATTCTTGTAAATCCGGCCGGCAAAATCCGGGCAAAAAAAATCGATTATGGTACGTATGTAGGAGTACTCCTCAGATATCGTGGATACTACCAGCTACCATACGTTGATGATGATGATGGGGGTTGGGGGTTACGTTTATTTGCGTTCGTACCTTCCTACCTACGTACGTATCGAAAATTTGAAATATTCAAGATTTTTGAAAGTATTTGTTCCACCCTAGGTACATACGATATCTATCTATCTGATGAAATAATTCATTTTACAAATGCGCAATGTTCTTCATAACAAGTTCCTATGTGGTCCGAGGCAGTAACTACATATCTGCTACCATCCAGGGGCCAGGAGGGTTCCCCATCTCAACCCCCAAATTCGTCGTCTGTCTGTTTCTTGAGGGGGGCTCATTTTTTACTGCTTTTCGCTCTCATTTTAACTTGACCCCCGTCAACCCCCTATTCTCCCTTCTCAACCCCCCCTCTTACTTTTGCCCCTTCTCTCTTTACAAGACTCGCCCTTTCTCAAAGGATTCAAAAGGTGCAACTGCCGAATGAAAGATCCAAGCGACAGATCGCCATCAACCAACAGATTTTGTTTCCATGCCACAACCACGCCACAACCATCATCTCGGATCTTCATCACCATGAAATCTGCCGCTGCCGCCGCCTCCGCCGCCTCCACCTACCTCCGCCGCCGCCGCCGCCGCCGCCGTCCCCCCCGCCGATGCCGACGCCGCCGCTGCCTTCCTCCATCGCCGTCGCCGTCGCCGCCGCCGCCGCTGTGCCCTTCCGCCTTCGCCGCCGCAGCCTTCCGCCTTCGTTGCCGCCGCTGCCGACCCCGTCGCCGCTGCTCTTCCTGATCCCGCCATTGCCACATCCGCCGCTCGCCGCCTTCGCCGACCACGGTCGCTGTCGCCGCCTCCGCTTTTGACCCCGGTGCTTTCGCCGCTGCGGCGGCCCTCCAGTCCGCCCGCGGTCGTCGTCGCAGCCGCCAACGCTCTCGCCGCCGCCTGCTGCCGCCGCTGCGAGTCTACAACCCGCCGTCACTTCCCCCGCTGCCGCCGCCATCGCGGCGATGAATTGCAAAAAGAGTAAGTCTAATCAACAAAATTGAGTGAGTCCGTTATTTTTTTATCCTTGCCTGGCGACCGGCCTCCCGATCGTTCGATCTCAAAACACACTCTGCAGCTTTATTCCCGGAGCTCTGGTACCATATTCTTGGCATATGTCATGGAACAACTTGTATTCCCCTGAACCACAAACCAGTAACTGGATTGATTTTATCATGTCAGGATAAAATCATGGTCCCTTTGCCTTCGGTATTTATATTCTTATGTGTTGCTTGATGTTTGTCACATATTATACCGTGTGCAGCGTGATGCACGGTGGACATAATATAGGCATACAGGTTGCCATTGCTGTCGCCCTGGAATCATCGGACAATCATGATACACGATTCATCATATCAATGTCATCTTGAAAGATTTGATTGTCGGAATAATATTTTCAGAAGAAGGCTCAATATATTTCAGTAATCAAAATATTTTGTAAGTACTCTAATAGTCATGGTAGTGTTGTTTGCCATGACCATGACTATAATGAAGCATTAAAAGTCAGTTATGTTGGCGCATTCTGGCGCTCATTCAACTGCCGCCTAGTAGTGCTAAACCGACATTGCCCTGACCTTTGTTAGCCTTTTGAGCGCCGAACTACTAACCATCAAGCCCACGGTCCGTTAAGAAGTTGCCAACATATTAGACACCATAACGACGATAATCGTCATATCGCTTCATTATAGTTTCGACGTACATATCGGTGGGTCCCTCCCGTGGCCCATAACTGACAGTGATTATTTGTCCGTTATCGTAGAAAAATAGAATCAATACATAGGAATGAGATTTTTTTCATAATGCTTCAGTATTTATAATTTTTCATTGTAGTTAAATGTCCGTACTACAAATCAAGAACACAAAGAACAATAATGGTAAAGTAAAAGTCACTCTAATTTTTTTACTCTTCCAATTTTACTACAAAGGGGGGGATGTTAGAAGTGATGTGATTATCGTTATTCGTAGTTGAGCTACTTAGTACCCTATCCTGTCAAATTGTCAGTTAACCATGAAAGAGGAGTTGAAATTGCGATCTAAGCCAACAATTCAGATCCTCAGAAACTCCCAATGTCATTCCAACTAATTGAGATCAGTTTAGTTCAATGTTTGTGTAGTATTTGGTCGTCTTTTCAGCAGATACAGTTTTATTGACTCTTACTCACCTTGAATATTGAGCTGAAGATGAGTTTCAAAAATATTGTGCAAACATAGTGCCATAATATTCTGTTTTTGTCTCTTATTTGTCAACCGTATGATCAACACCAAGTCTTGACGATATTGTTATATTTATGTTAGTTTGTCCCTTACTGATATTGCAACGCAACGATGATGGTAGAAATTCATGCATGTTCACTTTCAGTTTTTCCAACTGTTCATATATTGCTTGTGATTGAAGAGGGACAATGTAGTAAGTTAACATTTTACACCCACAGGTCCTGTGTGATTAATTCACGGAAGTTACCTATCGTACCCTTACACAAGGGAAAATAGAGGTAGTGTTAAAAAATTTGACAGCCTCAAAGGTTCATAGGGGAATCAAGGTAAGGTGAGAAAGAACTATAACTACAATAAAATTTGGTGTTGCTTGTTTGAGGAACTTATGTTGTGATTTAAAGATGAACAGTAACAAATTGTCAGTCCCATTATTGGATTACAGGTCAATGTCACTTTTGCAACTTATTACCTTTCTTCAATATGAGAACGGGGCCCGTCAAGAATATTACTCAGCAAAGCAAAATATATTTGGTTCATGATTATTATTTATGACAAGCACAATAAAAGATAAAAGCAGGGTGATGTGTTTGAATGCCCGAAATTGCATATGCAAATGAAAACTAGAGATTTATTGTCTATCTTTCACTGCGACTACTACTAGCTGTTTACATATTGTCGTCTAGCTCTTGCATTTAGCCATGAGTGTTTAATTGTAACTCTGATTTTAAGAGTGAAACAACAAAAAGAAGACAACCAACACTACAAACTAGAAGGTTTGGCTACAAGTCAAACCACAAAACAAAAGCTTGGGATGGTGGGTATGCGCACATAGGGGGCACTCTCAGGCTCCCGTGGCTCCCCAACTCATCGAAGCATTTTGTGTCGTGTACTTTAATCATTGCCATACCTTCCAGTTTGAAGTGTTGGTTGTCGCCTCCTCTTTGCTGCTGTCGCGTCCTGCTCGCGCCGCGCCCGAACCAAGCACCAGACGCGCTCGCCGGCGCGGACTTCGCGCTCGAGCGTCCGGACCGCGCAAGCGAACGGACGACTCCCGACGACTTCCGCGGGGAGAGGGCGTTCGAAACCGCTCCGAGCGTCGGTCGGACGACCTAAGGAGGGCTGTCCCGTTCCGACGACCGATCCAGTCGGCGTTCGCGCGACCAGCTCCGCGAGAGCCCGGCCTTCGCTGTCGCCATCGGCTGATCTCGCTGGGCCTGCGGGGCGAGGGCAAGGGCGAACGGAGTGAGACGCTCGCGCGAGCGAAAGCGACGCACGACTTACCAGATCCGAAGAGATGATTGGCAGGACGGTCGCCGCCTCCGCCGCCGTCGCCGCCCCCTGCCCTCGACACCGCCGCCCTCCCCCTCGCCCTCGGCCGTCGCCCCGCCCCGGCGTCAGCCATATTCACCGCCGCCGCCGCCGCCGCCGCCGCCAGCGCCGCCGTCGTATCCGTCGATCAGCAGTTGCTGCTGAATCTGTTTGTGCCTGGAAATGAAAAAAATAGTATCGTACGATAGGTAGCATCGAATGATGGAGAGGCCGCCGTGGCTGGCCCGTTGGCATTGCTTTTTAAAAAGCATGGAAATTCAAAAATTCAAAATTGAGAAGGGAAATTTGAATTGAAGAAAGAAGAACTGAGAAAGCAGAAAATTGTCGGGTTAAACTTTATGCACATCGGGTTGGTGGAACGTTGTGGAAGTTGAGGGAATAGGAAAATAAAGTCAGACAGACGACGAATTTGGGGGTTGAGATGGGGAACCCGTGGAGACTCTCATGCAAAAAAATATCGCATATGTACGTACAAATTTTCGGAGACTCGAGATCAGTTTGGTTGTTTTTGGTCAGGCAGGGGGAAAAAGCATGCCAGCTGATAGATCTGTGACGGCTGAGATTTGCGCAAAGAAGGTGCCACCAGGATCAAACAAGGGGGTCACGGCCGCAAATATGATCGCGGCTTAAAATTCTAGCTCCCTCCTGTGCATCACCGAAGTCGTGGCAAACATCTTCAAGTCTGCAAGCGTAAGGGACACACTTACCTCGGGCTCAGAGTGAAGAAAATCAATGACAGCAGCGGTGTCAAAGTGCTTGAAGTCCTCCCCTGCAGCCTGATCTTTGGGACTATGCTGAAAGGCAGTGCCATGATCAAATGTGTGAACAGACGGCGGGTCTTGTCCTACGCGGAGGACATGGCAGCGATGAAGCGAGCGGAAGGATGGTCACCGCAGCGGCGGCGAACCCCCTGAGGAGCTGGTGGGAGGACCACTTGGATCTACTGGAGAGAAATTGGAAGAAACGTGGGCCTTTGCTGCACGGGTGTTTGGAGGAGTAGAATAAGGAGTTGGACCTGTTGATGGGGTATTAAATATCTTTGCTGCATGGGCAAGGGGGGAAATTTCTTAAGGCTCGTCTCTCAAGGTTAATCAACCTCAGTTGTACAAGGTCGAGACATTGCACCTATCAGATCAATCCCTCGAGGAGGTTTCCCCGTCGGGATTCTCGCAGTTTGCAACGCAAAAGATCTGTTGCAAAAGCAATGCAATAGCCCCTCTGCAACGGAACGGACTGTGGATAGGGGGTACATTGATAACCCCCCCCCCCCCCCAAAATGCAAGTTTGAGTGCTTCTAGATGT
>JALLPA010000285.1:0-16855 GCA_036939895.1 Thalassiosira exigua
GATACTAATTTACCGTAATTAGCTTTGGGATTGAGTTTACTGGTGTATAGCTTGTGATCCTCCCACAGGCGAGTTTTGGTGGTCAACAGAGCTAGCAAAAGATGGACATGGGACCCCTGTGGGATTTTACACCCAAATAATGTGATATGCTACTACTTGGACTGTGGATTGCATGTCTCTGCTACTCTCTCAATGGAACATTTGGAAGTCCCAAACCATTCTTAAACCCTTCTTGCGAAGGTGCAACATATGATGAGTTGGAGTTGGAGTTTTGCAGTTGCTGTAAGTTGCCAATAATCGGTCGATATGCAGCTCTGTTTCCGGTTTACCGCCCTGGTGGCTTGATATGTCAATGCGCCATTTACATAGGGTTCTCTCCAGTGTACTCACATGGAGCCGCCGACAAAGGCCTGCATTAATATGCCTGGCAAGGTTGTATGGTATTTTGTCACGTATTCCCTCTGAGGTCGGCTGCCATCTTCTGAACGCCGACTTTGTTGGCTCTCCCCGTTGCTAACCCCATGTCCCTTCATAGTTAATTGATGATCCATGGGTATGACTGAGTGAAGGTCAAGGAGTGAGAGCCCGTAAGGCTTCTTGTCCTCGCTTACAGGCTCTGCGCTTGCCTCTGATGGCTGAGGGGGCGCCGGCTTGGAAAATACGATCCTTGTCAGCGGTCCTGTGCCACTGTTGTTGGTCAGGTCAAAAATCCTTCTTTTATTTGATGTCCAAGACGGGATTGCCCCTTCGGCGCTAACTGGCAGAGGGAGTGCTGCCACACAGAGACGGGGAAATGGGGTGCAGTTGGTGTGCTCTCTCCATTGTTCCCACTTCCTCTCTCGGTATTCAATCGACAGCGCAAGGGAACTGGGGGGTTGCATAGGTGTCGCCTGCCCCCCCCCCAAAACCACTGCCCCTCTTGTCAAAAAACCTCTGATGGAGATGAGAGGTTCATGTTTCCCCACCCAACCCCTTCGGCTGCGTCCACTGATCATATTCCTGCAGGAATGTGCGGTTCGGGGAGGAGGGGTTTGTGGTCATCAAGGAGTTAGCTCGATGTCCGGTTGGTGGGACGTGCATGGGCTGATCTCCCCCACTTGGGCTTCCTCGTCGCTGATGTTGTTGTGTAAGTACAGTCGCACGGCAGCAATTAGTCACTGCAGTGTATTGGTGTTTTGATTTTACGTATGTACACGTGAATACAATGTATATACAGAGTATTTGTCCGGTGTGAACTTACTTAAGTGGTTCCCATCAAAAGGAGTGTATGAGCAATTGGCTGTACTAATTGCTGGAGGGTATGAATTGAAAAAGTGACTAATTAGTGTAGTGTGACTGTACCTGTCGACCTAATCCCAACATGTTGATGGTTGGCATCCGGCATCACACGTCAAACAACATGATTTTTTAAGCCATCATATAAGGCTTTGATGTGTCATGACATCATATCATTTATGACGTGACATTTGACATGTCATGTGGCGTGACATTTTAGAGCTTCAAACGTCAAAACAAATAGCGAAATTTTCAACAAAGGATACAACCTGATGGCTGTGTTTGATTTTGAATGAGACGTAACTTATTCATATAGGATAAAAACCAATCAGTAACACATTTTATAAAGTTGATAAAAAATTATGATATACATAATCATTGTATCAACTTTTGTTAGCAAAAACCTATTAATCAAATGTATTTACCAAATATCATTACTTGATTATACACAAAATGATCAAGAGCATGTCAGTGCATGGGCCTGAACAGAGATTATTTGTGTGCAGTGAAGAAAAACGGCTCAACGTGGAATTTTCTACTTTATGAGCAATGTTACAGCAGCAATACTCTCTTTCTCTTGCGTGGTGCTACTTATGATGAGTAAATTTTTGGAAATTATATTGTTCAATATCAATGCCATATTAAAATTTTCCTTCAATTTGATGCCGCATGCTGCCTAGTTTCAGGGTGGCCCTGCTGGTAGACATCTTAATGATGAGGTAGGTTAGGGCCCTGCTGGCAGGCGTTATGGCGTAGAGTACCCGACAGGATGCCAGGGCAGTTGCTGGCAGACGTGGCCAACCCCAGGCCCCTGATGGATTCTGGTGACGTGATGGCGCTGAGTACCATGTAGGATGCCAGGGGTCAAAGCTAGCGAGCATGGCATAGGGTCGGCGCTTAGCGCCCCATGGGGCTCCAGAGGGTAGATCCCTTCCTTACGTACACAGTTGCTTCTGATGGCATCGGTGCTGAGTGCCCTCTGGGGCGCCAAGGCCCTTGCTGGAAGTTGTTACCGGTGGCTGTCGGTGGTAGGTTCTGTTTCTGGCAAAATGATGGCACTGAGCATCGCACAGGGCATCTGAGGCCAAAGCTGGCAGGCATGACCGGCGTAAATGGCTTCCGGCAGCATGATGGTGAGCCGGCGCTGGGAGTTCCAGTCACTGAGCGCCAGCGTTCGTGGCAGCACTGAGTGCCCTGCTTTGCGCTAGGATTCCACTAGTGACCATGGCTGGTGGCCCACTCTAGGGCCTCTGGCTGCATGCCAGTGCTTTGAATGCTGGGATATGCCCAGATTAGGCCCCGCTAGCGGCTGTGCCAGCAAGGGCAGGACTGCCCAGGACTGCCCAGGATTGCCTAAGACTGTAGAATGGGCACTGTGTATCCATGGAACGAAGGCGCCTGGGCGGCTATTGCAGGCTGGTATGAGAGGACTGGCCGGGGGCAGATGGATGATGGCTCGGGACGGGATGGGAATGGCTGTCAGCACTCTTGGTGCAGCTGTCAGCTAGTGCCACAACATTTCTGCAGTCAAAAAAGAGTGAGGCCACCAGTCTGATCCATCAATCAACTGGTGTTGTGGGGCTACAAGTGGGGAAGCACGATTGTCTTGGAACTTGGCGGATTTTGTGTGGTTTCATGGAAATACCTATTGGAGATATTTTATCAGCCTTGTTTAACCCTGATACTCCAAACTTACTTAAAGTTTAGGTTTGGGGGTGCATCAGGGGTACAGGGAACAAAAAGAAACAATTTTTGAATCAACCCAGGAATTCCATAATCAGCCCTGGGGTCAATTATGACATGATGAGGTAGGCGAAACATATTTGAAGTATGTATTTACCCACACCATGGCATCAGCTTCATAGAAGATATCTACTAATGTGAGCTAAAAGCTTTGAGTCAGTGCATCTGATTCCAAGTTCAGATATATTGATAAATTGAAGACGACATCTAGTGTGAATATTGATGATTTGGGTGTTGCACAAAAGAGAGCGCGGACTATTTTTATCAAGTGAGTTGAAGTGTTAACACAGATCATTGCTCACGAGTGAAGAGACAAATGCAAAAGTAACAACGTAGCTTTGTCGTTAAGATGAAGCAATGAACAGTTTTTGCTCAAGTTCTTTTATGAATACAGTCATACTAACAAGCTAGTCTGGCACGAAGTCGTCAGATTTCTCAACAAAATTTCCCAACACACAACCAGAACCAGGCTGTCAAGGAGCCATCTTTGTCATACATCCTAACTTCACTTTTCACAAGCAATTATTCCTCCACATCAAGAGACATGCAATCACACATATAAACCGTGCTAGGCGGAAGTTTGGGCAAATCGGGCATCTCCTGCCGAGCAATATCTGCAAGATAACGCATGTCCACGATCTTGAGGCGTTCCGAACTCAACAAAGTTTTCGTCTGGTCCGGCTTCCGTATGCCATCGACCGCTTCTCCGACATGCTTCGCATACCACCGAAAGACCGAGCAGGCCTTGTCGTAAAAATTGCAGATCCATCGCGTCTTGATTCCCGCAAACGAGCGAATCGTCCGTCGCAGCGAGTCATCTCCCAAATACAACGTCACCCCTTCCCACACCAACAGCGTCGGACCGCCGTCGAATCCGGACTTCTTCAACCTCTCCAGCACGTCGTCCTCGTTGAAATCCACGGTGACATAGGCCAACCCTTCGCGGTCTCCCATGATCTCCCTCTTTCGTCGAATCATCGCGGCGTGGTCCACCTCGTAAACTCTGAGGCCAGAGGGGAGGGCGAGGCGATGCGCCCGCGCGTCGAATCCCGACCCCAACAAGACCAAGTTGACGTAGTCCGAACCGCGACTGTGCTTCTCGACCCACGCGTCGATGGCCCGGGTCCGCGCGGCCATCAGCGGCACGGTGAGAAGCTTCCACAGCGGAGCGGTGTGGCGACGGTCCCACGCCGTGTGGCACTTCTCCAAGAGCGCGCGCTCCGAGGGGGCCAGGAATCGGACCCCGTCTCGCTCGTCGCAGTGGCCCGTCGAGGCGGCGACGCAGCGGTACAAGTTCGCTCCCGCCGCCGTCGCCAAGAGTTCGCTCTTCCGGTGATGGTGCGGCTTCAACTTGACCTTCGAATACGAGGCCCAGAGGTGCAGCGTGCTGGTCGTGGACATCATTTTTGCCGCCCCGTCGAATCGTCGTGTTCGAAGGCGAGGAACTTTTAAACAGACAAATCACCTCGCTATCAGTGATCGATGAGCAACTCACATGTACCTAGGTGCAGTGTCGTTCCTTCCGAGCTTGCCACTTCGAAACTGCTCCGGCGGCGGCTCCATACACGGGCTTCGCCCTGTGCTCGTGCCCGTGCACGTAGTTCGATAACTCTGGGCGGCAGAGCCTCCTCTGGCAGAGGGGGTTGTTCCCTTTTCGTCACCGTGCTTTCACGTTTGGAGCGATAAACTCGCATCCCAACTGAAGCGTTTCGAATTCACATCATATAAATTCCTATGAATGTAGGTATGTCAACAACTACCAATCGTAGATGAGTATATCGAAATGAATTCCTAAGTTATCAAGATTGTGTTCCAGTTTAATATGGTTCCTACATACGTGAAGGATGCAACGCAGCAAAATTTCGTGCCGGCGTCAAACGGAGCGGACGCGAGTCGAGCGATCATTCGGTGCAACGCAGATCCAACGCGGATACCAACGCGCGAGCGCGTATCTTTCCGATGTCATTGCGCTGCTAGCTCTCCACAGCCGCGCACCCCAACATAACTCAAATGCGAACAAACGCAATCAAATCCAATCAAACCCGATCAAATCCCATTGAAGTTTATGGCGGTGCGCCGTCCGACCTTCCGTCGGTGAGTTATGGGGTCGCGCCGTGCGCTCATCGTGACATCGTGTCGTGTGCGCGGCAGAAGCGCGGCAGAAGCACGGTAGAAGCACGTGAGAGAAGCGGCTCATTCATTATTTTGAACATTACAGCTTCCTGCTCCATTTTAGATTTACCATCGCCCTACCATGGTCTCGAAGACGTCCAGCGCCATGGTCTTGCAGACGCCCAAGTCCTCCAGGGCCCGCGGCCCCAGCGGCAGCCGAATCGGCGGGAGGAAGAGCGGCGGCGGGAACGGCCTCCTCTCCAAGACGATGACGGCCCTGACCAAGCCGCTCAAGCTCCCCGGCGTCCGAGGCAAGGGACGAGGCCGAGGCCGAGGCGACAAATCCGTCGGCGGCTCCACCGCGTGCTCGTCCGGAGACTGGCGGTGTCACATGAACGACGACATGACGCATCACTTCCACGGGGGGTATCGATGCTGCGATCGATACGACGCCCCGAGGGCCTTGGAGTACTACGGCTACGGCCGCAGCCGCGAGGACGAAGGACAAGACGACGAGGAGGAGGAGGGACGGGACGACTGCGACGACTACGAGCGAGATTACGACTACGAGGAGGAGCGGGACCGAGACGACGACGATGACGACGACGACGAGACCTTCGCTCGAGAAAATTACAGGCGTCAGCGGAGCAGCGCGTCGGGCGACGACGGCATGTGCGGGTTCGGGGCGTGCGCCAGCGAGGTGACGGGGTCCTACCAGGACTTGGCTCGATCGTTGTTCCAGGTGAGAAGGAATCGGATTGTCGTGACCGATGCCCGTGCGACACGTGGGGACAGCGGATGCAGTTAGGCAGGAAGATGAGCCCGTTGTTGGACACTTAGCGAGAGGCTCGGGGAGGACGACTCGACCGTTACAGGTGGCGTCCGGTGAACAACCTTCTCTGCCTCGCTGCAACTCGAGAATATCGAGAATGATATGCATTCAGTGGAAAAGCTTTTTTGATCGGAAAGGGAAGAATCAAACGAAAGAAAAGCACCAGAGCACCACAGGAAGAAGTTTGCTTATGCGGATGAATTTTTCAGCTACAACCAATATCCGAAAAAAGCCGATCCTTTTGAGTCGGAGTTTGAGGATCCGCAGGTCACCCAATGTCTCGCTCTGAACTTATGTTGGTTCTCAGTCCAAGGAATCCATGGCATCTTTCGACGAGTGTTCGCGTCGATCGATTCGCACACACGAAAATGCCATTTCAGTTACATGCGCAACGACATCTGACGCTGTGATGCCCTTTTCGCGCTCTTTCCACTCTCAGGTGTCCACGGCCTGCGTCCTGCGCGAGCACGAACTCGACGGTGTGGTCGGCGCAATGCACAGGGCCAGCCTCAAGCCCAAGAAGGACCGCGCCAACGAGCGCAGGAGGGCGGCGCCGCGACCGTCGGACGGGGAGTCCGTGCTGGTCCTGCCTGCGATGGGGCCGGGGAAATTCCAATGTGCAGGAGGGTACGACGATGAGGATGCCACCATTTACGGCGGCGACGAAACCACTGTGTACGGTTACAACAAGGGAGGATCCCGGTTCTTCAACGCAGTGACGATGCGAGATTCCTACGAGGAGGAGGAAGTAGAGGAGTCTGCGTTCTATCGAGCGAGGCGGGAACATTACGTCCGAAGGGGATATCCGACGGCGGGGGCAGTCGATGGACGAATGGAACCTACGTTCCCACGACGCGCGATGGGAGGGGCTGATCGACGGCAAAAGGTTGTGTATGGCTGCTGAGAGCACTTTCCGCGAGGAGTGGAAATTCGTGCTTCAGTCTCCCCTGTTTGTGCGAGTTGACGAATGTTGAAAGTGACAGCTGTATATGGCATCCAGATGGAATACAAAAAAGGTGGGATGTTAAGCTGAGGATTGAAAGGAAGGTCGACTCGGATGTTCTTTGTTTCTGTGCAAGGTGAATGAATAGTAAAAAGCATCAGTGTTTCTCATCATCAGCTTCCCTAGCTGCTGCTTTTGGGGTCCCAACTAGGCTTAGGAGGGAGAAATTGCTGAAGTTGGGAATGGAGGATGTGTGTTCAATTCAAGGTGCAAGGTCTATTGTTTGGTCGGTGACCTGCCGCGAGAAGAGAGATGTCTCCTCTGGTGGAGAAGTTTCACTTTTAGGTCCTGGGGGTGGGCAACTTATCCAGTTCGACCATCAATGCAGGCGTGAAAATGGTGCTCGACATTGGCCATAGTAAATTATAAATGGTGCTGCCAAAACTGGAGCTGTCTGTCATCTTAGTCCTTAACGGGGTGTTCATTATTGGCATCACGAATGTGAGATGGTTTTGAAGCTCTTCATCTTAGCTTCCTGTTACAACCTTCATGTAGAAGCTGTCCTTGCATTGATTTTCTTGGAGAAAGTCACCTGACTTTCGGTTTCCATGTCAAATACCTTAAGCAGCTTTGCTTCTAACTTCTTGAAGAAGGGCTTGCTTGTAACCTTGCCCTCAATGATGATATCTGTGTGGTACTTCTTGATGATATCTGGCTAAGGCCACAGTTGTCTCATAGGTGCTCTAACAACAGGGCAGTTATGTTGGCAATCCCACTGTCAGCATCTTCAGATCTTCCAAGTGCTGTCCTGCCCGTTGCTCTTAAGGCAACTTAATATTCATTTGTGTATTTGAGGGGGACA
Source organism: Thalassiosira exigua (assembly GCA_036939895.1). NCBI lineage: Eukaryota > Bacillariophyta > Thalassiosirophyceae > Thalassiosirales > Thalassiosiraceae > Thalassiosira > Thalassiosira exigua. Next base: position 7,768 of record JALLPA010000285.1, read on the forward strand.
CCAACCCCCCTCAAGCCTCTCCGGTCCAATCGGCTGAAACAGCGTCATTTTGGGAACAGGACATTCGGACAAACGGTGTTGATAGGCACAGGCACCCGATAACATTTGACTCTCTATTTAGTGCATTTATAATCAAACAAGACAAAAACTACCAGTTTGTTAAACTCTCCTCCTCATCTGTAGCTCAAGATTCTTCGTCTGCTTGTGTTTTTCTCTCATCGAGCTCTTCTCATGCATCTCCTTGTTTGCCTTCTCAAATTGGTTCGACCAGCCCTTCTTGAAGACTGGTAGCATTCCGCCACCAATGAAATGATTACGAATCAAATGATGTCTTTGCCTACAAGAGTGTACTTCTTCTGGGCATCAGTTTTGTTTGCCGGGCGCAGGTGCTTTTCAAATAGTGAAGAGAAGATTCATAGAGGCAGAAAAGCCGCTCTGAAGTTTTGGTATAAGTTTTCCTTGATTTGAGCCTAAAAACTTTGAAAGTTTCACGAGTGCCAGTTACACGTCATAATGATGTCATGTCAAATCATATTTAGATCTAAATTGATTTCAAAATGATGTCATAATGATGTCAGGTTCACACCATTATTACATCATGGATCAGATCTGCGGGTCTTCTGGCGACGGACACACCTAGCTGATGAGCTTTAAATATAAAGACGTGACTGTCAGTCAATCGTGCAGCCCCTATTGCATGAAAATAATACAAATCAGCATATTTTGTCTGTTATCTGATGTATTGTTGATTCGGGATAGCCTAAAATCCCGTAAGTTGCCCAAAATCAACCTAAGTTGCCCTAAACTTCAATAAAATCTGCCCGGAACTTGACTCGTCGTGACGAATGACGAAACTTCTCTCCACTATCTGCCAAGATCATCTGTCCCCACTGCAGATCAGTGGCTGGGGCATAGTACTGAGGCTCTATTGTTGTCCTGTGCAGAACAACAGTGACACTTCCTCTTTATCAGCCTCCTTTCTGCGCCCAGTCGCAGTGTCAGTCTTGCAATCCAAGAAAATACAAACCGCCTTTGAACCCGTTTTCTGGACAAACCTTCAAAAGCTGTCTCTTGTTATCTTCATGTATCGCACCTTTGTTTGACATTTCCAAACGAGAGAAAACATGCACCTAGGTACTCCACAGCACAGCCATTGCAAGTCGGATCTTTGTGTACCTTCATCCAATTGATATTCTTTGTCTTTGTCAGAGCTTTATATCCATTGCCTTTCTAGTATTCTGCTCGTCGTACTTCCTGTCGCCATTGTCAACAATATTTGTAGATCAGTCAGCTCATCCTCCAAACACTCACTTTTCAATCAGAAGCTGGCACTTGTTAATAGGCAAGAATGTCTTGCCCGGGAAATTTAATCAGAACAAGTGAACAGAAAGTTAGCACTTCCATTTCAGCTCTGCGTTGCCTATTTTGGAGGCACAAGGTACCCATGAGCAGAGGTTGGAACTCTCTTTGCCGCACAGCTTCAACTCTCTAGCGCATGCACATGCTCTCAGTGAATTTAGTTTGCTTTGGGCATAATGTTAAGACTGTATTGGTACAGCCTGTCTTCACTGCCCATCTTGTCTGTTGCAAATAGATTTGTTGTGATCCACTCAGAAACCTCATTAAATTCCGCAAAAAACCATAGACTGTTGAGAATCTTGTTACATACATGTTACTTGTATACAAGCTCAAGAGATCTTAACGTTTTATCACATCAATGCAGTCAAGTAGATCTTCACGTTCTTTGATGTCCGTATTACATATGTGTTAGCTCTATTGCTAAGTAAGATACATATTTGACCCTTTTTCTTGGGGAGAGTCATTTATTTCTTTTCAACTACACACCCCCACTTGTAGTCTGACCTTGCCCATAATTCCGTAGCTTAAGTTGGAACGACCCCAGGGCAAGGATGTGGTGCTTGATTGTCACACTAGAGCAACACCCTGACACCTTAAGGCTTGATGTACTTACAATGAAATGATTGTAATTTTGTCATGGTCGCCCATGGCCCCACCAGCCAACAGTAGCCACTTTGGTCGTGGACGGCAAATAGTACATTATAGTTTCAAAGTGGTGGCCTTTGTTCTAATTCTATGGTTTCCAGCTTTGTTCTAGTTCTGGTGTTCTACATAAGCCCAACAAACCAGCTCCCCTCATGTCCCAATCTGACCTAAAGCTAGTCGATGAGTTTATATCATATTATCCCATGCAACCATAGTCAGTTTTACAAAATCAAAGGGTTGCAAAACCATGGCAAGCTGTCAGCTGCATCGACCATTTCATTGCAGTTTCTCGGTGAAGAGAGAAATTGACTGTGCGATTCCCTGGACCATTCGAGTAAGGACATCCACGGGACGTATCGTTGAATATTGGGTCCATGTAATATCAATCATAGACCACTTCACTGATTGGTGGAAAATAATTGCAATTCCAACCATGAACTTGATGGGCTGTATCTGCGCACAGCAATAGCTTGATCTGCCGGTACTTGAGGTCACTTGCACTTGAGTGCAGCAACCACAACGGCACTGAGTCCTTAGGGGATCAGTTCCAAGAGATGTTGGACTCGCACAACATCAAGTCCAAGCTAATGACAATCAAGAATCCAACAGCCCAAGCCTTACATGAGCGGCTACATCTGTGAGCAGCAGTATTTGCGGAAGACAGGTACATGGAGAGCTTTAAGTTCATGTCTAATCCGGCATCTGGGGTATTCAGATGACCGTGTCTTACAACATCCCGTACTTACATGTCAAGCCAGCTCACCTTTGGCGTGGACAAGCTTTTCTGCCAGAAGTACATGATCGACTGCAAGCTTGAAACACTGCATTGCCAGCAAGCTGTATAAAACAACGCCAAAGAAAACGAAATGCATTGAGCATGAATACCACGTCGGGGGCCTTGTGCTTATTGTAACCAAGAAGTATGAACATCCGAGAGACAGTCCAAAACCAGTGACTTATTAGTCACCGAGGGCCCCTACAAGATTCTCACGTTGTAATCAAACGGCAACGTTCGGATTCACAGCAGGAGCGATGATGAGGACATTTTGATCCGCGGTCTCCAACCATACACCAAGCAAACGTGAGTAGTATTGCTGCAATACATAGAAAATGGAAGCCCATCACCTACCTTTGGAGAATTAGCCATGGGGGGGGATGTGCTGTGCAATTTAAAAAGTTTCCATGTGACTGAAACTCTAAGAGTACGATAAAACCTTTACAATAAATCCACAGCATTGCTATCTCATGGTCGAGCTCAAGAAGCTGTCGAAAAGAGGCCGCACGATTGGTCCGGCCCACAGGAAGTGTTGAGGTCTTTGACAATCAAACCAAAAAGCTGGCACAGGCATTACGCATATTATGACACTGCTGTACCTTAAGGAGCAGGCCCGATGACCAGAAATTTTGGATAAAAAGACCCGATCTTTTCACAACTTTTTGGATAACCCTTGCAACCACAGTTTTCCCCCCGGTTTAGCAAGTTGTACGTACAATGCACTATTCTTCAGTGGGTGGAGTGGGTGGAGTGGCAAAAGAAATTTTTTTATGATTCTGTTTGAAGAGGGTCCAGTATTGTAGACATGGCCACTAGCCTTGGCACAATTTTCAAGCCCAATACCTCTAGAGCTCTCAGGGCAGTTACAGCTCTAGCTCGAACATGTTCCTCCGACCCACCTGGCCAGGTCTCAGGCTTGCCCTCGCTTACTCCTCCTCCTCTTCTTCCGAGGAAGAAGATTCTCCCGCCGAGGGCAGGGCGAAGCCGGAGAACCCTGTCGTTGTCGTCGCCTCCACCTCCCCTTCTCGCGAGCCTTCCTTCCCCGCTTGGTTGCCTTCGCCCCCGGCGGTCCCTCCACCGTGTCCGCCAGGGTGCGCTTCCTCTTGACATTGGTCGTCGTCCTCGTCCTCGTCCTCGTCGTCGTCGCCATAATCATCAAACAACGCGTCGTCGTCCCCCCACCCCTCGAAGCCGCCGCCGAACGACCCGTCGTCGCCGCGGCGCCCGTCGGAGGCGGCGGCCGCCGTCGCCCGCTCCCCCGCCCGGAGGATTCCGGCGAGGACAGATCCCTCGCCTCCTCCCCGGCGATCGCGGCCGGCGCCGTCATCTCCCTTGCGGTGGAGGGGGGTGTCCTCCGCCTCCATGTCGTCTTCCCCACCGCCGTCCGCGTCTTCGCCGTCGCCCGCGACCATGTCCGCGTCGCCGGGCGCCCCCCGCGCTGGTGCAGGGACCGGCCCGGGCGGCGGGGGCGGGTCCGCGCCGAACAGCGCGTCTTCGCCGTCGCCCGCGACCCCGTCCGCGTCGCGGGGCGCCCCCGGCGCCGGTGCGGGGACCGGCCCGGGCGGCGGGGGCGGGTCCGCGCCGAACAGCGCGAGGAGCTCGTCGTCGTCGTCCACGGCGTCGCGGCCGTCTTCGGCGGCGCCGCGTCGGACTGGTCGAAGGTCGTCCTTTGACAATCCTCCTCCCCCGGTTCGGAAGGCGTCCTGCCCGTCGTCCCTCCGATCGCCGTTCCCGTTCGATCGGTAGGGACGAGGATCGCAGTCTGGTAGAGAGGGCCCTCGATCTGAGGGAACGTTCTCGGGACGTCCACTGCCCCGAGGGTCTGTTCGACGTGTCGGCGGGTCGTCGTCGCGACTTCCGCCATGACCGTCCCTCGGACCGCGTCCTTCGAAGGGGCCGTCGTCCCCTCCGTACCCCGGGCTGCGCCCAGCAGGACCACCGTCGTCGTCGCCACTGCGATCGCCAGGGTCGCCACCCGCCCGTTCTTCCTCCTCCTCTTCGTCCTCCTCCTCCTCGTAAAATCCGCCGGTGTCGTACTCGTTCGGGCGGAAGCGGCGGTCGTCGCGCTCCCTCCCGGGATCGCCGCCCCCTCCGTCACCTCCGCCGCGGCCGGGTCCGCGCGCGCGCCTTCCTCCGTCTCGAGAGCCGCCGGGACGGCTCGGACCTGTGCGCCCTCCATCATCCCATCTTCGATCCTGGTCGTAGCCGTCTCGGCCGAGGCCGCCGTCGCCGCGGTCGTCGAGACCTCGGCCTCGGCCGTCGCGTCCGTCGTCGCCGTATCCGCGACCCTCGTCCTGGCGCCCGCCGTCGTCGCAAGCCCTGTCGCGTTCGGGACCCGCTCTGCCTCGGACTCGGCGCCCTCCGACGTCGTCGCGGCCGTGGCCTCGTTCGCGGCCTTCGTCGTAGCCCCCTCGGTCGCGTCCTCCTCCGCCTTGGCCGCGACCGTACCCTCCGTCGTCGTAGCCCTCGTCGTCGTAACCCCCATCGTCGTAGCCGTCGTAGCCCCCGTCGTCGTACCCGCCGCCGTCCCCGTAGTACCTCTGCTCCAACTCTCCGGGCTGCAGCGGCCGCCTCCGCTTGTTCGTGACGCCGTCCTCCCGAGCCCTCCTCCTCCGCTCCTCGGGGTGCAACGGTNCAATAGATCGGGTGGTTTTTGACTAAAATAGCATGATACTTTGATACATTTAGATGCAAACCCCAGTCTGATCGTGCGGGAAGCAACGTGATGTTTTCAGTCTGGTATCGTACTGTCCCCCGTCGGTCCCCCGGCCGTCCCCCCCCGCGCCGTGCCCCGTGCCCGGTGCCGTGCGGCCGTCCCCCCTCCTCCGACTCCGATGCCGTGGGCCGTGGCAGGCCGTCAGGCCGTCGTGGGTCGTGGGCGTGGCGTGGCGTGCGCCAGATTCACAAGCGCGACTGCCCGCTCACGCCACGATACCTCGCTCTTCTCGCTCTCGTTCGCGCTATCATCACTCGAACTCTCACCAGCACTAGGCAGCGATCGAGCGAGCCAACTCGAACCGACAAGACGAAGGCGGGTGTCGAGCTGTATTACAACAGCAATCTTCGAGATTCTGCTCCATCCGTCGGGTTGTTTTTTATTTCTCTTTTTGATCTCGTAGACGTGTGAACATGAACAATCAATCCAGTTCCGGTACGACTGTCGAAGAAGCCAACGAAAGGAAAGCCTTCGTTGTGCGCTTCGGCAATTTCGAGAACCATCCCGTGACGAAAGGGGTAGACTCTATCGAGTCACCCAAGTTCACGTGCTTCGGGCATGAGTGGTCAGTGAGAATCTACCCTGGTGGTAGGCGGGAGTCAAATGATGGAATGATAGCCATACTTCTCATACACGAATCAAATGAAAGTATTGTTATGAAGGCCAGATTCGCTGTCAAGACCATAGATGGTAGGGAATCGGAAGGATATAGTGAAACCAAAAGGGGAGTGACGCTTCATGGCTTTGGTTTCGTAGGCACACCCGATTTGATCACAAGATCACAAGCTCTGAGTGCTCTCCAGAATGGAAAATTGGTGGTGGAAGTGCAGCTTGAGAAAATTGAACCGCCTGCTCCTACATTCATCGCTAAAAATCCTCTCTGTAACATAATTCTCGGGAAGTTCATGGATGAGAAGTCTGCTGATGTGGTATTCGAAGTTGGAAGCCTGAAAACAAAAAATGCAGCAGAGACGAAACGAGCCAAGACTTCGCCTGTTGTTTTCCATGCTCATCGTCTCATTCTGGAAGAAGGAGCACCAACCTTATTCAATTACGCCTCAGTCACAGATGGCAAAACTCCAATCCAAATCAATGATATCACGCCTGGTATCTTCAAACAATTGCTCTATTACGTGTATGGAGGGGTGTTGGGCAAGGAATTTCTCGAGGAAAATGCCAGGGACATCATTGATGCGGCTGACAAGCTCGGCGTTGTGCATTTGAAGCTAGAGGCAGAGGCCAACCTCGTGGCCTCGACCACCTTTACCGTTGACAACGTGATGGAACTTCTTCTCTATGGCGACGAAAAGAACTGTGCGCTATTGAAAGAATCAGCGATGGATTTTGTTGCCCAGCATCAGAAGGAAGTGATGGCGACCGTTTCGTTTATTGAGAACGCACCGGGCTATTTGATCAAGGATCTTTTGATGGCCATGAATATGGAGGATAGCATGAGGGTTGCCAACTTGAGGAAGAGCTTGCATGACAAAGGATTGGATATTGATGGATCTCGCGAGATGATGATAGCGTTGCTGAAGGAAAACTCTTGAGGTATGAAACGACAGAGTGTGGCGCCGGCCCTTCACGTTCTATATTTGACTATTTGATGCGGCTTGATGTGCCCAAAACGGATATTCTACTTCTGTGAGTTAGGGAGTTCCAACTCTTCAACTGTTAATTATCTTATATCTGTCCTTGGTTATATTGTAGCTCGCCCTCCCATCAAGGGTGCGATTCAGGGCTTCCAAAGTGACAGCCACTGAAGCCTGCATGCGATGCAGCTCTCCCAAATGGAAATCAATCTCGATCCTTCTGGTCGATTGTTGCATCATGAAGCCTGCATGAAGCCGCATGGCTTTGACAACAGGCCTCGTTCCCATCGCTGCGGTTGTCGTCCACCTCACACCCCTCCTCCTGCGCCTCCCGCGCCACCTGCCCCAGTTTCGACGGCGTCCAGCTCGCGTCCTGTACCATAGGTACGTAGCCGTTCCCGCTCGATCGGAATGGACAATGCTCGTCGTCTGGGACGGAGGAGAGCCTCTGCTCTGGAGGGGAGTCGTTAGGATGTCCTCGGCCCCGACGGTCTGGTCAACAAGTCTACAGATTGTAGTAGCGACGTCCATCACGACGTTCCTTGGACGGCGCCTCTCGCAGGGACCGGCGTCCCCGTCGTACCCCCAGTGCCACTGCGATCGCCAGGGTTCCGCTCTAATTCCTCCTCATCGCCCTCCTCCTTCTCCTCATAGAACTCTCCAGTGTCGGTCTCGTTCGGGTAGAAGCGACGATAATCGCGCCCCCTCATCCCGGGATCGCCGCCCCCTCCGTCACCTCCGCCGCGGCCAGGTTCGTGCGCGCGCCTTCCGTCGTCCTGAGGTCCGCCGGGACGGATTGGACCTCTGCGCCCTCCGTCGCGCCCTCCGTCACCTCGTCTTGGAACCCGGATAGCCGTCTTGTTCAGGGCCGCCGGTTGCGAAATCCGTGGCCGTCGTCCGGGTACCCGCAATCGTCGTAAGCCCTGTCGTCTCCAAGGCCATCGCTGCCTCGGTCTCGGCACCCTCCGCCGTCTTCACAATCGCAGACTCTCTCGTTGCCCCCGTTGCAGCCACTTCGGCCGCATCCTCCTCCGCCCTGGCCTCGATCGTAGCCTCCGCCCTGGTCGGAATCGTATCCATGATCGTACCCTTCGTCGTCGTAACCCCCTCGACCGTAGCCTCCATCGGTAGCCGCCATCGCCCTTGTCGTCGTAACCGCCCTCGCCACCTCCGTCCCCGTAGTACCTCCACTCCAACCCTCCTGGCTGCAGCGGCCGCCTCCGCTTGTTCGTGACGTCGTCCTCCCGAGCCCTCCTCCTCCGCTCCTCGGGGTGCAACGGTTGGATCCTCCCGGGCATCTTGAACTTCCCCGCCAAGACGCGCTTCATCCCCGCGGAGGGACGAATCGCGCCTTTCGAGCCTCGAACCCGAGGTCGCTGGTTCCACAGCGGATCGTCGCCGGGGCGGACGGGACCCTCGCCCCCCGCTCCTCCTCCCGCGACCCACGGTCCCTCCACTTGAATGAGAAACTTCTCGCTCTCCAAGTCCTCTTCGCCGTAAGTTCCGTTCGCCATCGCCTCCGCCTCGGCCCTCGTCAGCTCCAACGAATCGATGGCTCCCCCTCCGCTGCCCGGATTCGGACACGCGTCGAACAGCGACCCGTGCGTTCCCCCGAGGACGAGACGCCCGTCCTTCCACGACTTCTTCTTCTTGGTCTTTTGGTGGGTGTACAGCACGCGGAATTGGAGCTTGCCGCCGTCGCCGAGACGCGGGCGCGACAGATGAGGGCCGCGGTTCCGAGGGAAGGGGTTCGAAGAAGCCTCGCGGGAGGGCGGGCGGCGGTCGTCGCGGTCGGGGTTGCGGACGGAGCAGGGGCCGGCGGGACGGCGGCCGCGAGCCGGGGCGCGGTCACAGCCGCGGCGGTCATCGCTGCGATGGTACGGATTCGCGGAGGAGCTGCAGTTGTTCTCGCGGTTCGGCCGGTCGTCGCCGCCGCCGAAGTTCCCACGGCCGGAGTCGCGGCTGCCGTCATTGGTCGAATGATATTTCGAAATATCATTG
>JALLPA010000286.1:0-16828 GCA_036939895.1 Thalassiosira exigua
GCCCTCACCCCCCACGACCCACGAAGCACCGATGCCATCTCGGAAGCGAAACAAGGGACGGCAGAGGAAGGCAAGGGCGGCCAGTAGGAATATCGAGCCATCGACGCCTCAGCCACTACCAGCGACAAGCCCTGTTAGAACTCTGCAGCTTGGGTGCTGCGGGCACGGTGTCGACCAGGTTGCCTCCTTGATTCCCGGAGACAGAAACGTGTACTGGATTATGTCAACTTGTTCTACCAGAGGTGCAGTCAGGAGATTACGAACAAAGTGACGAACGCGTATTCCGTCTTTAGGCTTGCGTTTATTGCCACGCACAAATTGAAACCTGAGATAATGGGCGATTCCACGCTCATAGAGGCTGCGAGGATGATATTTTTGGTGAACTCCACATCCATCATGTTGGAATATGGATATGCAACCGCAACTTTGTCTATCGGTGCAATGGTTATCGTGATAAGCGAAAACTACGACTGAACCAAGCCGTGTATTGGAGAGGGTCTATGCTGGAAGAATCGACACGTTTTCAATAGATGCTGGCAATCTCTTGTCAAATTCTTCGCAAAACGAATCACATGCAAGTGTTTGGATTGTTTGCTTGCTGTAGCGAAATCACAGCCGAAAACGCTGCTGTGTAACAATTGCTCGACGAGGATGGAGCTGAGTGCCCTCAAGGTTTGCAATGGCTGCAAGGCAGCAAACTACTGCTCCGTTGAATGCCAAGGTTCCCATTGGCCCGTCCACCGGAATTATTGCAAGGGATTTAGTGATCTCCTTTCAAAGAAGTGAAAGTGTCTCGGGGCGTCCTCAGGTCAGGCGTGAGCGTGAAAATTCAGTTTTGAACAATGCATAGTAGTGCTATTGACAGTAGGCTTGCACAGTTTTTGGGCCTGGATAGGATGTGTATGTTGTAATAGTGTCTGTGTCCGCGGTTTTTTGTTTCACATCAACTGTTCAGTCATTCTGGGTCCCAACATAGGTGAGACACATGGAATGGTACTTGGTCAATCAAGGCACCCCCAGTCCTATTGGAGCACAGCCGCATCAGAAATTGCTGGGCAAGGATCAATATAAATGGACATTCGTATTTGTATCGTGGATCGAAAAATTCTGCTGAGCTAGCTCAGCCTCCCTCTCCAGGTTGTTCCTGACATTGATGCAGGTCAAAACCTTTGCAAGGCCCTTTTTGATGTCCTCGCAGTCAAGAACCTCTCACCAGGCTCTCGCTCTTCCTGATCGTCAGATGAAGACGGGAGCATTGCTTGCCGCCGTTAGTTTGGCATTTGCTCAATGCTGAGACCAGGACAATGTTGGAGTTGCCACGGCAAACAATGCATGCATGGGGCTGGCAGGAACATTGCCACAGGGGCAAAAGGGCTCGGGGAGATGGCACAAGATGAGGCTCAACGTTCTAAGAAGTGAAGTGTCTCAGGGTGTATAAGTAGTGCAATTCTTCCAGTCAAATGTAACTTTCCCCCGATACTGCTACGCTGTTTTTCAACATCCCTTTTGCAGTTGGTACAATTATTGCTAGAACTATTGGCCTCAACAATAGATATACTCGTTCTAATAACGAAGTTTCTGGCGTCTAAAACAAATGCGTGGTACATCGAAGATCAAGTCGCAATCGCAAGGCTCTTAGAGGTGCGAGCGAGCGAAATCTATCACGTTCGACTCGTACACATGTGACCAACGGAACCGCGCGACTCAACCCACGGGGTGTCCACGGCGCGCAGAGCAAGACAGGTCACGAGGCGGATAGAGGTGTGGACTCTATGGGCCTCGTGTTGCGTCTGATTGAATGTAACATTCCAGTCGCGTTCGACAACCTCTCCTCACAGAATAAGAGTGCCATCACCAAGCCATCACGAAGCACCGATGCCCTCTCGAAGGCGGAACAAAGGGCGCCAGAGGAAGGCAAGGGCGGACAGTCGGGATGTCGGGCCGTCGACGGCGCCTCCACAACCAGCGACAAGCCCTACTCTTCGGTCTCTGTCGCCTGGCGTCTGCAGGGACGGCACCGCCCAGCTAGATCAGATCAATGTAGAGGACAGATCACGTGTATTCGATTTCGTTGCTATGTTTCTCACGCTTTGGGGGGAACTGGGGAAACCGAACCGAGCGAACATGTTTTCGCAGGGGTTAGCTGACTATCGAACTCCAGTGTTATCAGCATATGGTGAGCTTATTAAGGCCACGCACGCAAATCAGCCGGAGACTTTGGCCGATAGTACACTCAGAGAGGCCGTGAAGGAGACACTGTTGCATCGGCAAATAAATCGGTTATTGGAGAGGGGTTTCGAGCCAGATGACTTCACTACTGCTGGAATGGCAATGGCCCTGTTGCAATTGGAAAGTTATGATGAAAGTTCGAACGAGCCCTTTATGGTTGGAGATGTTGAATTGAGGAAGAATCGACACGTTTTGAAAGGGTGCTGGCGATCCACTGTCAAATTCTTCGCCAAGCGAATGCCGTGTGGGTGGTTGGATGAGTTGCTTTCGGAAGTGAAATCACATCCGAAGACGGGTTTGTGTTACAACTGCACGACGAGAAAAGAGCTGAGTGTACTTAAAGTTTGTAATGGTTGCAAGGCAGTGGATTACTGTTCCGTTGAATGCCAAGAAACACATTGGCCTCAACACCAGAAGGATTGCAAGACGTTCAAGACTCAACATTCTAAGAAGTGAATATTATGTCAGGAGGGTGCAGAGTACAAATCGCACAGTCAGACGTGGATTGCTCCCAACTCTATTAACTACCATATTGTAGTTATTGCGCGTAAGTTCAAGTATTGCATTGACAGTGTTCTTGAAAAGGAAATGCATTCCCTTCAAGGCATGACGCACCCAAATGCATCAGGCAGGGGACAGCTGCGATCGCATGCCCACGAAACATCGTTGCTATCGTAGCGGTCGGGGTCCATGGAAAATGGCAGGGGAACATTCAACTCACATCCTGTTTCCTTGTCATCATCGCCGTCGTCGTCGCTATCGACGTTGATCACAGCCTTGCTATCGGCGGTTTCACCCCGATATGGAGTTATGCAAACGCACTTCGTCTCGACACCCTGCGTGCCGTTGGAAAGCGTCGTTGGCGACATGAAGACACCGAGTTCCCAATGCCGTATGAAAAGAACTTTATCGCTTGTCCGACTCTGATCGGAACTCTGCTGCAGCTGACCCCACGCCGCCATCGACAGATTGTGGCTCGTCAGCACGAGCCATTCGATTCCGCCAGAGGGGGAAGAAGAGGGCTGGAGAAACGTTTTGATGTGCGGGACGTGACGTGCGGTTTTCAACGGATCGACAATATTGTGACTTCTACCTGACCTGCTACGCATAGACCACCTGTGGAACAGTGGTTGTAGGAAGTCCTTCGATAAATTCTTTACCCTGCCTGGGACAGCCTGGACAAAGAAAGGATCAAAAACGCTGTTGTCGCAATGGCACCAAAGCGGATCATCATAGTGTCAACAATTCTTTGTGCTCACCGCGCCACCTTGGTATCCCTCGATGCTCGTGCGGATTTCGTCCATTGTCGGCCAAACGATTTTCATTCTCGACGATAAAGGCGGTGGCTTCTCTTCGGCACCTTTCTTTCCATTGTTCCGAGCATTGTCAATTGGATCGACACTTTGGGTCGCAGAGTGATCAATGGCAGATAGGAACTGATGCAGCCACTTTTCACTCAGTGATCCTATGGAAGAAAACTGGCAAAGTATTGGTGGCGGCCGGCAATCTTTCCCATCCTGGAGCTGAGGACAAACATTTTCTACGATGGCTTTCCGCAACTTCAAGAATCCAAAGTTGTGATACACATCCGCCTTATGTCGTCCGGGAGCTGATGGTATTAGCACAACGTAGGCTTTTGAAAAATCATATTGTCGTATGAGCTGAAGCCAGGACATATTGTCGAGAAAGCGTGTCCCCCCAGAAGTAGAACGCCAGGACTGTCGTTTCAGATATCGATAACTTTCGAGATAGAGAACGAGGTCATCCTCAAATGGGGTTTCTTCTTCATCATACAAATCACTGGTTCTGCTGAGTTCATCTCTTTTTCTCTTGTACGGGTTGACAATTTTCGGCATCTTTGCCCCTTGGCTTTTTTGTTTCAGTGGAAAGTCCTGACAATAGGCGCCTTGTGTTTTGTATTCAATATCCCCCAGAAGCAAATTGGCAGTGTGGACTACTACACGACACATGGATTGCGAACCATCGCCCGTCACATCCTCATAACCAACCAAGAACATTTTTGTGTGGTGAACGCCGTAAGGAATCTTCATCGGAAGAGGATTGGTCCGCGAGCGCGGCGGGTCCGATGGGACCAATTGAATGAATTCGACCGTATTGCCAGTCCCCGCGAGCAATTGCTTCCATTGATCCATCGCTTCGGCGCCCTGAGACACTCCGTAAAACACCACCGCGCGGTGAAACTGGAGCAGGTCGGGAAGCAACGCCTCCAGCAGATATTCGAAGTCGATCAGAAAGTTGAATACGAACAGCCATTGAAACTTCCTTCGCGTCCGGCCCTCGGCGGTTTCCAACCCGATCAGTTCTCGCAGCGTCCGAAAATATTTCTTCGCGGAACCATCGTCGCGGAAGCCCGATTTGCTCGTCGTCGTTGCGAACAAGTGGAATGGGACGACGGGCGCGATTCTGTCCCCGTCATTGTGTTGTGATTTAGTAGCTTTGAGTGCCCCAGGCTTTGGTCTCGCTGGCCGCGAGCCACCGCCTTCGCCATCACTGTCCAGTAAAGATATGTCTTCTTGGTGCGAATTCGGTTCGCTCGTCATGGTTTGTGTTGGCGACGCTACCTTCCACCCCTATCGTACCTTAGTGGCGCGGATGGATGAAATCTCATAAGAGAAGAAAGGCAGAGAATCCACCCCCACTCGAATGATGTCACAAGTAAGCAGCCGCCCGGGACCACGGTTGTTCTCACGAGTTGCAAACGCTATTGATCTAGTGCAAGGCGTCCGGAACATTGATCCCTTGTTCCCGCGAACTCCGACCGCTGCCTGCTCATGCTACCGGCTGCCGACTGACAGCTGAGGCTGCCTCTTCAACCAGCGCCTCGAGCCTCCCTACTTCCTCACTCAGGCCCCTTGTCCTTGCTTGGCCGGACCGTCGGCCTCAACCTCCCTCCTCGACGCAGATGCGCTCGACCCAAGCTCGACCCGCACCGGTCGACGTCGACGGCCTCCGTCACGTCGGCTGAGGGGCGGCTCGCCCGGCGGGAGTCGTGGCTGGTTTCCCAGCGACAACCCCCAAATAGAGCGCCGAGACGACCTTCTGTATCCCCTCCTCGAGGCGATCCGTTTCCAGTGAAGGATCGACACGAGCGACAACGACGAAGACACGACCGATGAGATCGCGTCGTCGAGCTCGTCGTGTGGACGTCCTCCTCCTATTCGACCTCGGCACCAGGGCGCCTCAACCTCAACGCCGCCGACAATGAGTCAACCAACGCGATCGCCACGACGGCACGATCGCGATCGTACTTACGGTCTCCTCCCTCGCGTGCCAGAACCACCGAGACGACCGTTATGTTCGCAGCGATGAAACATCCACGACGCGCGCCGGACTCCTCCTCGTCTTCGTCGTTGATGCCGATTCGGAGGATCTCGGGTCGGGGGTGGGGTTCTCATGATTGATGCAGATTGATACCTGGATCTTTGTGGTGAAATTAGTGGGCGAATCCGCGTTTGGTCTTTTTAGTTGTCATTTTTATTAAATTTAAGTTACAATGGCAGAATATTTTTCGCGGGTTGGCCGCCGCCCACAAAATATTTACGGACATGGAGGTGAGGCTCGGTCCGTATCCTGCGCTTGGATCTTACAAGGATACGGACATCTTTTTGGTACGGATACTTTTTGGGGCCTCTAGCTCTCCGCGTGAGCGCGAGGAGATCTCCGCGGAGCCGGACGGCCGAAGTACTCCTTTTTTGCTCATTTACGGATCCTCAACGGGGTAAGTCTCGCTGCGCGCTAAGTACCTACGTCCACGGAACTTACAAGAAGTTGTTGTTTCGGCCTAAAGTACCTACTTACGATACCATACCTCCTACTTATCTACCTTCGTACGAACCTCCGAGCCTCTCCGAGCTGTCCGTGCGGTGCTCCGAGAGTCGAGTCGGGAACCGGGCGGGGGCCAGGGTTCGCGTTCCGCGGGTCCGTCCAGCCTCATCCTCATCCTCATGATCTCTCATTGATCTGATCACGAGTTCAGGTGAGTTGTCTCTCCGTTCCCTTTCCGCGTCTGAGCTCTCGGGTCGCTTGCAGATGATCTGGCTCTACGATAAGATACTCTGGCGTGACCCCTCGGAGGAGGGGAATCGGCACTCGCAACTGGAGTGGAGGAGGGACGGCCCGTCACCCGACGAATTCGTGCCGGCGTCGATATTCTGCTTCGGCTTTACGAGGAGGGGGCGGCGCTGCTTTGGGGGGGCGGGTCGTGTGCGTCTGGCTCCCGTTTCGTCCGAGCGCTGGCCGTTGGGGCGCCGGCGACCTGCCGGCGCTATGGGCCGCTCAGCCTCGTCGGGGCCGGGAGGAGACGGCGTCACGGTTCTTTTGGTTGGGGCTTCGACGATCCTGAGAATCTCGCCCCATTATTATTCATGAAAGGCTGGGTCCTCAGGTGCCCCATTAAGGGGATGGCGCCTTTGACCAACTGATTTTGTGCCAGGTACAAAACTGATCATCAGTCTACTCTGTTTATGCTTAGAAATATTATACTGCAATTCTAATCTACTTATGTCCCTTCCCTTTGGAACAGAAAGAGAATTTCAAATCCAATCACTTAACCCAACCATGGCGAGCAATGTCACACCCCATCAAAACGTGAGTGATAGTGATATCATGTCTCTTGTCGCGGAACTCTTCCTTTGATGGGCCTCCGGTGATCAAGTAATTTTCGTTGGTGTGTTTATGAAGCATCCCTCGGACAACAATTTTGCGTCACATAGATGTGTACTGAAGTGATGGTGGTTTCTTTTTGTCGTCTGTATTGAACGGGCAGCCTTTATGGGACACATGAGATACTTACCTGTCGCATCCCTCTCTCTTCGTGCATTAAAAGGATGTCTTATTCGGCCGCGGATCCGCCATCAGCGCCCACCCAGGTAATCGACATTTGCGTTCGGTTACCCAAGCGTGCAGGCCAGATTTCCTCAAGGCGACGAAGAAAGAAAAACAATACGTCGCCCAAAGAGTTGTCGATGAGATTGAAAGGTTGGACCCGCCTGGTCGGTTCTTGATGGAGGGGGGATGTGCCGGCGATGATATTCCGAGTAGGTTGTGGCTGCCCGTTGAAAGAAAAAAAGCACTGGGCAAAGTCATGCACCTCCTACGCGAGAAGGAGAGGCCGTCCAAGAAGAGTTCCGAGCATGGCTCGTCTATTTCGAATGCACCCAGTGATGATCCGACAACAACAATGCAAAACACGCAGGAGCCTATCAGCAATGATGGCCCGAGAGCATCAGACGGCCAGGCTGATCAGAACAACGATTATTTTACTCAGCATTCCAAGCATTCTAATGGGACAAATGATGGGGACTGCGATGATGGACATTTAAAGAATCATCAGCAGCCGAAGACTCCATCATGTTCAAACTGCCAGCACCACGGAAGTCCAAATGAGCGAGCAGGTGTGCAGCCCAAGATCGGGTCACTCATTGGCTCTCCAAAAGGGTCACTGGCTATGTCGGACAAGAATAATATGATTCATTCAGACCTATATGCCACTAATATGCAAGCAGGAGCGCAGGAAAACGTTGAGGGCGAACTTGGATCTGATGCCGCAGGGTCTCCACCATTGCCCAGCAGGACTACGAAACAGTCAACCAAGAAAATGAGCAAACAGCAGTTCATAGCTCGGTTGATTGACCAGAAATATTCCGTGCGAAAATCCGAGCCACATACCAACATGGGGAGTGCACCTGAACGCCATTCTGAAGGATGCCCGCCGCTGTCCGAGCAAAAAAGTGGGTATCAGTCAATTCCTCTCGTCACAGAAGCCCGGCCTCAGTGTGCACATTCGCCAGGGGCGTCAAAGATGACTTCAACTTCATCTCGAAGCCGTCCATCTCCATTTCTTTTGATAACTTCTCCCACTGGCGGGTCACGGAACATATACGACATGCCTCAACCACCGAGCGGATCGTCTTCATCTCGATTGGGGGACGGCTCACCCATACTGCAGTCAATCGACAAAGACAGGATTTCGAATCAGAGAGTCGGCGATATTCAATGCCAACGTGAATCGAAAGGGTCGTCTGGTTCAAGTTTCCTATCCACTTCATCAATTGATCAGTTCCTTTCCTCAGGAAGAACTTCACCGCAGTATTTGGTTTCGAAAGCTGAGCCAGCTAGCGACAATCTGTTGGCGCGGGAGGTTGATGGATCTGATGCCTTGGTGAATACTGTTTCTGATTATCCTACACTCAACCAACGTCAACGCCCCGCAGCGACTCAACATCCGTGGCAAGTGGTTACTCTTCGGCAGTGGATAGACAGGTCTAGTCAGAGGTTGGCAAATCCGACATCAGCCAACCGCTTTTCAAAAGAAGGAAGGCTTTCGTACATCAAGTCAGCAATTCCACTTGCCCTGGACCTCGCAGGCTTACTCCTTGAGGCAGAGAATGGCACAAATCCCATCCCGCTGGCGAGCATCACCAGCGACAACGTGATCGTGTTTGTCAAATATGAAAACACAAATGACAATGCGGAACTCGTTGATCGGGTGGAAATAATGAAATCTGCGAGCAAAAACCAAGACGACGGGGGACACATGCCACGGCTGTTTGCTCTCGGCGCCATTTTGTACGAAGTCTTTTCCCAGCGCCCCTTCCCTAGAGGGGGCCCTTCGAATCGTCCGTCTGCGACCTCGACATCCGTCGGGGGGCTCAGTCTGGACGACAAAACGAACGAATCTCCGGACGATCCCCCGTCCAAAAGGTCTCAGCGAAAGTCGTCACCTTCGGAGCGTGGTGGCATTCACGGCGAATCCATTGCCCAGCTGGAAATGCTGAGCATTCCTCGATCTGTGTGCGCCCTCATTGGCAACCTCCTCGACTGCTCCAACGGGGACTTTTGCGGCGACGACGCGTATCGATCGCTCTCTGATGTTCGCACCGACCTTAAGCTGATGCGAGACGATCCAGCCTGTTTCCTTCACGATCAATCATTTGGTGCCAACCCTTCCTTTGAAATAAGGCCAAAGTTTTATGGACGAGAAGCAGATGTGTCAAAGATTGTGAATGCCTACCTCCGGCACAAGACTGGGGACTGTGGAGGAATACTCGTGGCGGGCGGAGCAGGCGTTGGCAAGAGTTCTTTGGTCACCGACGTTTTGAGGAAGGTGGGGAGGGAAGCGAACTGTTACTTTCTACAGGCGAAGTTCGACCAGAACAAGAGCGTCAATCCATTGAACAAAATTGGAGCTATCTTCAATAAACTCTGCGATTCGTTTGCCAAAGATACCATGCCATCTCAACTGATGACAGTCTCCAAATCTTTGGAAACTGCTCTTGGGAGTCAAGCAGGTCTTCTTCTTGGAGTTGTACCGAACCTGGCAAAGCTCACAAGCTGTTCGACCTATGGGACGTCCATCGACTGCGTTGATGTTGCAGCGAGCATGCGGTATCTGTTCGTGAAGCTGTTAGAGGTTTTGTCATATCACAAGGGAGTCGCATTTCTCTTCGATGATTTACAGGTGAGGCCATTCGCTTTCATCTTAGACGCAGCATCACTGTTCGAACCCTCACAGTGCTTCCTTGTATTTGACAGTGGGCAGATCCTGCATCCCTTACTTTGATAGCGAGTATGGTTGGTATTACGAAAGAAAGCGGCAATGTGTTCTTTGCTTGCTGCTATCGGGATGAGGACATTAAAGAGGGCGATCCATTTGCCACGTGGCTCGCTGTTATCAAAGTTCTCCCCTTGGAAACGCTTCACCTTCAAAACATAAGCAAGGAGGGCGTCAATGAGCTACTGTCCGAAACTCTCCACCTCTTTCCTCGCGTGACTCGCCCCCTGGCGACAATACTTCATCACAAAACTAGGGGCAATCCAGTAAGCTTTGCCTCGTGGATTTCCTGTTGTTGGCATACATTATTTCTGTTCGTTCTCACTCATAGTTCTTTGTGTTCATGGTACCAGCTGTTTATGAGACAGCTGTTAAAATTATGGAAAGATCAAGGGTGCATAAGCTTCAGCATCAGTTCGAGGCATTGGACTTGGGATATGGACAAGATAATGAACCTTGAGATATCTGATAGCGTGCTAGCACTGGTGATGAAGGAGATGCAGAGACTACCTGCAGACTTGCAATTGGGATTGAAGGTAGCGTCTTGTTTGGGGTCCTCCGTGAAGTATTCAATCTTTGACATTCTTTCCCAGTCTCTTGGAGTGAATTTGAGAGCTCTTCTAGACCAAGCGGTTCAGAAGGGCTTCATGGTCAAGGTGGATGAATCGTGCATCCGCTTCAGCCACGACAAAATCCAACAGGCTGCCTATGAGATGATGCCGATACAGGAAAGGCTTCAGAACCACATGCGCTTCGGCCTCACAATCTGCTCGCGTGCAGTGGACACCGCTGGGCCAAATGAAGAGCTGTTCTTCGTTGCTATAAACCAAATCAATCGTGGAGGCCCTGATAGTCTGCCTGATCCGAATCGAAAAGTGATGGTCGCAGGATTGAACCTGAAAGCTGGGAGACGCTCGATAGAACTGTCCGATTTGAGCACAGCCCTGAAACTGTTCGAACATGGAATATCGTTCCTAGATTCTCAGGAGCGATGGACAGCTCATTACAGCCTGAGCCTAGACCTTTTTGATGGTGCTGCTGAAGTGGCTTGCAATCTCAATGACGCAGCAGTCGTGGGAACATTTTCTCGAGAAGTGGGCGCTCAAGCGAAGTGCGACGAAGACAAGCTGAATTGCCTTTCCGCTGTCTGTAAATCACTGAGGGTGACGTTCAAATTAATGGAAGCGAAAAAAATTGGTGAGATTCAATGGCTCGCCATTTTCGTGTCACTTTAATTCGCCCCTCTTTCGAATCAACTGAAATATGGTTTGCTTTAGCATTTGAAATGTTGCAGATTTTGGGTGAGAAGGTACTGCGGCCATCTGATGACATTGGCCTTGCTAGAGACTTGGAGGATATGAAGTTCCTTTTGAAGAGCATGTCGGACGAATCGATCCTGAATATGGGGGAGACCAGCCAAGCCAAGAAAGATGTTCTATCATTGAATATCTACCATGACCTTCTCTTTTTGTTTCATTTGATAGATACCAAGCGAATTGCAGACGCAGGTCTCAGGATGGCTCGGATCACAATGTCAAATGGACTATGCAGCATGTCAGCGGTGGCATTTGCACAGTTCTCTGTTGTGTTAGTCGAGTTTGATGCCCCGCTGGCTTATCGTTTGAGCAAACTGGCGCTGAGATTGCTCTGTAGGACCGATACACAGCGTTACACAAGTGCAGTGATTGTTATGGTGGGAACAGGGGTTTCTTGGGTAGCGTGAGTGTAAAGCCGTCTTACCTTTTGGGCAGATGATGATGCTGACAGTTCTTATTCATTGTGTGATTTCACAGGGAACCTTTGCAGTCGATATCTGAGTCTCACCTCATCGGATATAACCATGGGCAAAGAGGTGGCGATGTGGTGTCGGCTAATATGAACTACATGTTTTATTTGCAGATAATCTACCTGGCTGGACAAAAGTTATCCGATGTTCGAGAAAAGATTCGGGTGTTTTCCCTCGGGCTGCTAGAGCGTAAGCAGCATCATATTTTCTATGGCCTGAGGGTCCTGTACTTACAGACAGTTGCATTCATAAAAGGCTTGGATTTTGTAGAGGAGGAAGATGCCCTGAATGCAATATCTAGCTCGGATATAACATTGAAACCTAGCGCTGGAAAGAATTCGGACGCTTTGCTTGGTTAGTGATTTTTCTGGTTGTTCTCTCGATGTAACATCTTACCTTCTCACCAGTTGACCTTGTGCTCTTCACTCCTCAGTTTTCTCAACGCACCAATATATGAGGTCATTCCTGTTCAAACAGTATGACAATCTACCTGAAGATGGAATACTCGATTGCATTACTGAAAAGGATGTACCTCTACGACCAATATTTTACTATGGCATATTCTTCGAGGCGCTCACGTCTTTTCATCTCATGCGCCAAACAAACCGAGACGACTATCGGAGAAAAGGAGAAGCCGCCCTCGCATTCATGAGGAAGTGGTCGAAGTGCAACAAGTGGAATTTTGAGAACAAATATTTGCTCCTCGAGGCGGAAATGATCCATTCTTGTGGTTATCACCAGCAGGCAGCGCAGCTATATGAGCAATCGATACTGTCTTCCAACAAGCACAAGTTTGTTCACGATGAGGCTGTCGCGTGCGAGGTCGCTGCCATTTTCTTCTACAAAACAGGACTACACCAGAAAGCGTACTCATTCTTCGTCCAATCAGTCAACTGTTACGAGAAGTGGGGGGCTTCGTCTATAGCTAAACGCCTTGAAAAAGACATGCAAAGCCAGTTTGGCACAAGCCCGACGAAGCCGGAGCCATTTAATATTCCGAGCAAGAATACACAGAAGCGATGTGCTGGTTGATTACTATTGTAGTTCGTAACAAGAATTGAAACCGACTGTATTTACAGAAGCATTGTATATCGGTTGTTACTAGCTGACTTCACTGGCTATCGCTGATGGCTAGAGTACCCATGTTGGTGGTGAAAAAGACGGGGGCGAGCCGAAACGGCCAGGAACATGAGATCGGGCCTTGAAAAGGATCGGGAACAAAAAGTCGAAAAGGACCCCCCTTATGAACGGTATGTGAGGGGCTGAATCGGCATGTTTTTGAAAACAACCCCCCCTAGAGGAGAAAAAGACCGGGAACATGAGATCGGGCCTTGGAAAGGACCAGAAACAAAGTTCGAAAAGGACCTGGGGTCGTTTTCACCACCAACATGGTTAGAGCCTACTACTTGTCCATGATGCTCCTTAACCCCAACATGGTACAATCGTCTCAGAAACCTTTCCATCGACTCAAGTCAATAACACTTGAATTGTGATATCTCTGTTGCTTGCTCTATTCATTGAGAATTTTAACGAATTGAGCTACTCACGATGCCAAATCAACAGAGATTTTGAATTGGGAGCAGCACCCATGCGAGTTGGCCGTAGCACAAGACGCTTCCACAGCCCTGCAGACAAGTGCCATAGTGATGTGATCCAACGTCATCACATACGAGGAGACGAAGGAGTTAACCAGGACAGTTCTAGCTCCCCCAATCGTAGCTTTTGGGGCATGGTCGAAGACCAAGGTCGAGGGCTCATTGCTCTTCTATACGCTCACTAGCAAGCTTGAGTGTTACAATAACCCACGCCACCATCCCCTCATGCATGACATCCGAGGCATTGCCCTTGATGATGACAAAGTGTGAACGGTCCATGTTTTGTATGTACAGCAAGTGCCATTGCCTTCTACATCCAGCAGAACATGAAGGTACCATCAATGACACCCTCAATGTCACATCTCCTGGCGGGAACTCAACGTTGGGGGTCATCTCCTCCAAGCTTGATGCAGACCTAGGGATGCCAAGTTTCATATGTTAAGCTTTATATAACAAAACTTTCTCATTTAACTTAGGCTAAGTTTTATCCTCGGTTTTTTACAAAATGAAACTTACCATAGGAGGGTTTGGCTACTTAGGGTTATCCCCTTCTACTATCCAAAATGTTTCAATTGCTAACGTGCAATCATGCAATCTTCTGCAAACCAGCCCCCCACGCATGTTTACACACACACTGATCGCTGGGCAAATTTGTGGGGCGATACCTTATCTGGGGACGTGACGCCCAAGCAGCTTGAGGAGAGCACCAAGGAAATCACCTGGCAACATTGCTGGAAGGATGCATTTTTCCAGGTGTACACGGCCTTCTCCCCATTCTGGTTGAAGATTGGGAGGCCACTTATGTCCATGCCCACTGCTGACTCAATGGATTGTGAGTGTGTTTCCAAGCGTTTCAAACATATGATTTTGTCTAAGGATCACAATCGCCTTGATGACGAGAAAACTCGCATCTTGTTCCATGCACATCAAAATTTTAAGCATTTGGTGAAAGCAAGGGCTGTCCTTAAGGTAAGGTAAATGCCAACTTGCTTCGTGCTGCAGCAAAGGATGGGAATCAGGACAGCGGATTGAAAAATCTCAATGACGATGACAACAACTAATGCGAGGGAGGTAATGTGGGGTACGTGTTTGGGGATGGTGTTTTTGGATCAGTGTATCTAGTGCTAGATGTCATCATCAATATGCTGTAGTTTGGGCCTCTTTGGTTGTATCTACTATTATTTAACCCTTTGGTAACCAGAGCCACCACCGACTGCGCACCAGCCACAAAAATATGTACTTTCCGCTTGCTTTTAGGTGTCTCCAATAAATATGCTGTGTTCTGTCGCCACTGAGTAGCGACTACTTCAACGATGAAAGCTAGCAATTCATCAATATATATCTACATGAAAATTTTCATTATGCTTAAATTGGCAATGAAATCCTCTCAAAGTCCTTCTTTACCTACCTCGAAGAATATGTACTATGTACGTCGGTCCTTGTTTTTTCCTTGTTTTTTTTTTTCGTGCAATTGACTGCCAAAATTGGCGGCCGCTGTCTTTGCCGACATTTTTTGGCGCGACACTGCCGACTTCATAGCAACCGGCGACAGCAATGAACTCGCAATGGAAAAATGCAATTCAATTCAACCGCACGGCATTGCATGGCAACGATACGGCGTTGGCGCGTCGGCAGCTGATCGGCAGGCGGTGGTTGGTGGTTGGCACACGACTTGAGGCGTGGTTTTGTGTGTGACATGCGTCAAGCGAGCGTGATCCAAAATGAGCCAAAATGAGCCACGGTTATCTAAGGGTTGAAGTATTTTGATCAGAATCAATGAGAATGTGATATTATTCTCACTTAATAAAAAATAAGGTGTCATTTACAGCGGAATCCCACACCCGGCGCTGCGTTTCAGTGTCAATGTAACACCTGATTCTAAATTATTTGCAAAATAATCTCGTTATCGTATCGTAGTTTCCNCTTTGAAGCAGGAGCAATGCTTGTCAAATAGTTGGCGGATGGTCTTGCGAGGGATGTCGTATGGGTGGAAGACGGAGTGGAGAAAGATGCGTCTTTCGTCGGAAGTCTTGTCAGGCTGGGGGGGGGGTATAAGGTAGGGGCCTTTGGGATAGGGGGCGAGGCTTGGAGGGCGCGATATGCGGCGGAGAAGATGGGGCGGATGTCATGCAGTCAATAGCGATGGGGTACACGATGAACTGCTCTTCGTTGCTATAAACCAAATCAATCGAGGAGGCCCTGATAGTCTGCCTGATCCGAATCGAAAAGTAATGGCCGCAGCATTGAACCTGAAAGCTGGTAGACGCTCGATGGAACTGTCCGATTTGAGCACAGCCCTGAAACTGTTCGAACATGGAATATCGTTCTTAGCTCCTCAGGAGCGATGGATAGCTCATTACAGCCTCAGCCTTGACCTGTTCGATGGCGCTGTCCAGATGGCTTGCAATCTCAACGACGCAGCAGCTGTGGGATATTTGTCTCAAGAAGTGGCCGCTCATGCAAAGTGCAACGACGACCAGCTGAATTGCCTTTATGCGGTTGCTAAATCACTGAGGGTGTCGTCGAAGTTTTTGGAAGCGAAAAAAATTGGTAAGTATTCAGTGGCTCGCCATTTTCGCTTAATCTTATTCTACAATGAAACTGACATATGTTTGGTTTAGCATTCCAAATGTTGCAGATTTTGGGTGAGAAGGTACCGCGTCGATCTGATGACGTTGGCCTTGCTAGAGACTTGGAGGATATGAAGTTTATGTTGAGGAGCATGTCCGATGAATCGATCCTGAACTTGAAAGAATCCAGCCAAACCAAGAAAGATGTTCTATCGTTGAATATCTACCACGACCTTTTCTATTTGTTTCACCATCTCGATCCAATGCGAATTGCTGACATAAGCCTTCGGATGGCTCGGATCACCATGTCAAATGGTATATGCAGCATGTCAGCGGTGGCATTTGCACAGTTCTCCGTTGTGTTAGTAGAGTTTGATGCCCCACTGGCTTATCGTGTGAGCAAACTTGCGCTTAGATTTCTCGACAGGGTAGATGCAAGGCGTTACACCGGTGCAGTAATTGTTATGGTGGGAACATGGGTTTCTTGGGTAGCGTGAGTGTAAAGCCGTCTTACCTTTTCCACCAAGGTGTCATGTACTGATAGTTGCTCTTTGCATGATTTCGCAGGGAACCTCTTCAGTCGATATCTGAGTCTCACCTTTTCGGATATCATCATGGGCAGAGAGATGGTGATGTAGAGTCGAGCAGTATAAACTACCAGTTCTTTTTGCTTGCAACCTACCTGAGTGGACAGAATCTGGCGATTGTCAGAGAAAAAAGCCGAGCATTTGCACTTGAGCTAGTGCAGAGGAAGCAGCAATACATGCTGCGCGTCACGTGGCCCCTTCACTTACAGACACTTGCATTTACGGAAGGCTTAGATTTTGAGGAGGATGAGAGAGCATTTAATGCGCTTCCTCGGTGGGACAACATATTGAATTTAGGAGCTGGAAGAAACTCAGACTTTTTGCTTGGTAAGCGCTGTAGTTTCTGTGAGATTCTTTGTCGTCTTCCCTTTTTGCAGGTTCAAATGTGCGTTGTTGCTTCGCAGTTTACTCCTTTCATCAATATATGAGGTCGTTTCTGTTCAAACGGTTTGACAATCTACCTGAGAATGGAATGCTTGATCTAATTT